>ML792152.1:52743-71207 GCA_009831015.1 Picea engelmannii | reverse complement strand
ACACTTGCAGACTTAGAGGTAAAATACATTGCACCGATCCCAATTCATTGTGATAACACTAGTGCCATCAGTGTGTCTAAAAATCCCGTCTTCCACTCCAAGACCAAGCATATTCCCATAAAATATCATTTTCTGAGAGAGCAAGTCACCAATCAAATTGTTCAGGTCCATTACACTCCCACTACAGAACAAATTGTAAACATCTTTACTAAACCCGTAGCCAAGACACCTTTTGAATATCTCAGACAGAAGTTGGGTGTCATTTCATCTCACACCTAAAAGAGTCCATCTTGTTAGGGGGAGTTTTGTATTGCTTGAATATCTAATGCCTCCTAAAATTACTGCAACAACTCAGGGGGAGCATGTCTCTTCTTTGACATTGATGTCAAAGGGGGAGAAAAGAATTTGGGTGCCTTAGTTGCCATCAATGACAAAGGGGGAGATTGTTGGCATGTTTTATAGGCAGGGTATGCTTGTCATTGATAGTAAGTACAACAACGATGATGGCTTAAGTACAGCAACGATGATCAACAGTGCAATGATAATCAGGGAAGAGCAGCAACAGTGATCATTGGATCAACAATTTAGAATTCTCGATGGCTGTCAGATCTCAATGTAGACAAGAGGAGCGCGTAGATATGGAGGATAGATCTCGGGCGTTAGATCCAAGCGCAGGGTCCGACCACCATTGGATCCAGGAGAGCCTGCATGTTCTTTAAAGTGCTAGGAGAAGCAGGCTTACAAAATCCCGAAAGCAGGAGGACCGTCCATCTTCGGGAAGGACACGTGGACATAGATCATCATTTCACTGACTGGAAAGTCAAAGGAATGAAATGCTCTAGCCTTTCACCTCTCGAACTCGCGATATGCGAAATCGCGAAATAATCTCAACCGTTAAATCGAGGCCAAATATGGACCGTTGATCAGGCTCAACGAAGGATCATGGAGTTGCGAAGTCTTGATAAAATCTTGATCGTTGATCCAAGAGGGACATGTGGCAGAAGATCAGAGCATGTCAAACACTCCATTTTGGAGTTTCGCGGATCGAGAGTTGGAGATGTCAAATAATATTAACCACAAGAATCTCAAAATCGCGATATGAAAAATCGCGACTTAATCTGAGTCGCCAGATCAAGGTTTGATCTGGACCATTGATCGCAGTCCATTTCGGAGTTTCGTGGATCGAGAGTTGGAGATGTCAAAGAATAATAACCACAGGAATCCCGAAATCGCGATATGCGAAATCGCAACTTAATCTAAGCCGTCAGATTAAGGTTTGATGTGGACCGTTGATCCCAGTCCATTACGGAGTTTCGTGGATCGAGAGTTGGAGATGTCAAAGACTAATAACCACAGGAATCCTGAAATCGTGACTTAATCGCAGCCATCAGATCAAGATGTGATCTGGACCGTTGATCCGACCCCATTTTGGAGTTTTGTGGATCGAAACTTTGAAGTGACAAGAACACTGAACATCAAGAATGTTGAAATCGCGAAATGATCTGAGCCATCAGATCAAGTGTTGATCGGGACCGTTAATCCCACGCCATTTCGGGGTTTCGAGGATCGCGACTTGGAGAGTCGAGATGCCTCATCTCCAAATTCACGAAATGCGAAATCGTGAAAGTGCCTCATGCATAAGGCTGTGGTCACAGCCCTTGGTCACATCAGCGAGAGATGGAGGAAAGAGCTAGAGCAACCAAGCTCCTTTTCGGGGATCACAACTGGGAATGTCGAGACACATGGTCACACGAATGTCGAACTGTCGAAAGCTGAAATGTCGAAATGAATGCAAGATCCCTTGGAATCAATCCAACGGTGCAAGTGAATTTGAACAAGATCGAAGGGCTACTGTAGCACGACACAGTGTAACTGCCAGAAACCACTGATGGTTTCTGCCAGAGGACTCAAAGACACTTCAGGATGATTGACAGAGGAGGTGAAGAGTCTCTGGGAATCTTCAAGAGGAATGAAGATGTTATTGGAGGCGATTGACAACTGGATGAGCATTGAGGCCTGTAACTGGAACAGAGAAGGTGAGCTTGACGGTCACAGAGAAGACGAAGAGTCTCAAACTGCCAGAGAGGTTGAGGAATCTCAATATAACATACAGTGATGTTGAACGAGTGGAAAATGACCAGAGAAGCTGAAGAGTCACAATGATGATCAGACAGAGCACTCAAGTTATGGAGGAATTTGGCATGGAGTGAGCATGCAGAGGCATTGCAAATATTGCATGCACAAAGACAACAGAGACTATAAGAATGTTGAAGAAAGAAGAGATAGGTTGTTGTCGTTGTGTAGGAGAATTGAGGTGTGTACAAGGAGGAAAAATGCGGGAGCAGAAATGGACAGTCGAGGAATGGTGCATTGAAGGGATATGGCGCATAGAGCATAAAAGGCTGAAGAAAAGAAAGTGATAGAGGTGTGCAGAAGACACTGATGTAGACAGGGCAAAGCAGTGTAACAGAGCAACGACAGGGCTGGTAAGCCATTGAATAATTTTATATCGCTGTAATAAGTTTTAGTAACAAAGAATTTATAATTCAAGGTGGTTGGGAGGTGCTAGGGAGGACTGGTGTCCTCAAAGGTTCAAGTGGGTGCTTGAACACGGGGAGTTGGTGCTTCCTTCTATTTGGTGCTAGAGAAACCAGGGGGTTGGTGCTTCCTTCTAGTGGGTGCTAGAGAAAATAGAGAGTTGGTGCTCTGAGCAAGTTGCATCTTGCAAAAATAGAGGTTGTAGCCTCACAATGAGTTGGTGTTCATATGTATGATAATGTAAAGAATGTAGATAATACTTATCATATAAAGAAAAGGAGGTTTTTACCCTGTATGGGTTTCCTCGGGAATTATTTGTCTCTGTATTCTCATATATGTGACTGATGTTGAATGTGCCTTTGTTTATTTCCCATTATTGTGATCATCATTGAGTGCCCTGTAAAAATTTTAAAAGAAGCATAATTGTTTAAGCACGGTAACAACTGATTCACCCCCCCCTCTCAGTTGTCCAACAAGTAGATCCAGAGAAGATTGAAGCCATTAGAGGATGGCCAACACCCAGTAATGTGTCAGACGTCGGATCTTTCATGGGATTAGTTGGCTACTACAAAAGGTTCATAGTGGGGTTCTCTAAGATTTCTCATCCCATCACTTCCTTGTAAAAGAAAGGAACTAAATTTGAATGGACACTCAAGTGTGAAAAGAATTTTAATCTGTTGAAGGAATTACTTACTAGTGCACCTATGTTAAAGATTGCTGACCCAAATGAAAGTTTTGTGGTATGTAAATACGCATGTAAGGAAGAACTTGGGGGAGTCCTCACACAAAATGGACATGTCATTAGATATGAGTCCGGAAAGCTTAAGGAACATGAGAGGAACTATGCCACCCACGACTTGGAACTTGTTGTCATTGTCCACGCCTTGAGGATGTAGAGGCATTATCTCATGGGGAATAAATTCGAATTAAGGACAGACCACATTGGCCTGAAGTATCTTTTTGAACAACCGACCTTGAATGTTAGGAAAATAAGATGGCTGGAATTTTTAAGTGAATATGACTTTGATATCAAGCATATCAAAGGAAAGGAGAATAAAGTTTTCAATGTGCTTAGTAGAAGAGTGCTACTCCTGTCAGTATGCATCAGTCAGACTTGAAGAGCAGAATTTTAGATGGTCTTGTTATAGATCATCATTACCTACAGGTAAAGGAAAACTTACGGCAAGGAAATGTACAACATAAAATAAAGGAGTATGAGATAAAGGAAGACAAATTACTCATGCATAAAAATAGAATCTATGTTCCTAGTTCCGAAGAACTGAGGAATTTGGTTTTGAAGGAAATGCATGATGTTCCTTATGTTGGACATCCTGGTTACAAAAAAACAATTACAGTAGTAAGAAGCCAGTTCTTTTGGCCAGGAATGAAGAAGGATGTTGTTGATTACATCGCTCGATGTATGGAATATCAGAAGGTGAAGGTTGAGCATAGGCACCTAGTGGGGTTGTTGCAGCCATTGCCAATCCCATAGAAGAAATGGGAAGTGATCACCATGGATTTCATCACATGATTACCTAGAAAGAATAAGCAACATGATTCAATCATGGTGGTGGTTGACAAATTAACAAAGGATGCTCATTTTGTGCATGTGAAGACAACACATGCAACGGCTAATGTTGTAGAAATTGTCGTGAAGGAAATTGCTAGGTTGCATGGGATACCTAGGAAAATCATCTCAGACAGAGATACAAAGTTTACCTCCAATTTTTTGAGGGGATTATTTAAAGGATTTGGCACAAATATAAACTTTAGCACCGCTTATCATCCCCAGACAGATGGGAAAACATAGAGGGTCAATCGAATAATTGAAGATATGTTGAGGATGTATGTGATGGATAAACCATCTAAGTGGGAAGATTACTTACACTTGGTTGAGTTTGCATATAATAATGGGTATCAAGCTTCATTAAGAATGAGCCCATTTGAAGCCTTGTATGGTAGGAAATGTGATACTCTAGTAAGTTGGGACAACCCAGTAGATAGAGTGGTACTTGGGCCGGAGTTGCTTAAGGACATGGAAGACCAGGTCGTTAAGATCAAGCAGAATTTAAAGGCAGCTCAGGATAGACAGAAAGTTTATGCAGACAAGAACAGGACAACTAGAGAATTTAAAGTAGGGGAGCATATACTTTTGAAAGTGAAGCCCAAGAAAATATCTTTGAAATTGGGTAGTTGTACAAAGCTCGCAGCCAAATTCTGTGGTCCACTTGAAATATTGGATAGAATAGAGCCAGTTGCATACATGCTTGCATTGCCTGCTTCCATGAATGTCCATAATGTATTTCATGTATCTTTACTAAAGAAATATGTACATGACCCTAACCATGTTATTGATTAGCATCTGATTCAAGTAGAGACGGAGGGATAATTTCAGGTTCAGCCAATGCGGGTATTGGACAGAAAGGTCAAAATGTTTTGGAATTGAGTTATAGAGATGGTAAAAGTTCAGTGGACCTGCTACGGTCCTGAAGATGCTACCTGGGAGCATGAATATGCCATGCGGGCAGAGTACTCGCAGCTTTTTGAATAAATTTGAGATTTTGATCTCTATTTTGTTTATGCACTGAGGATAGTGCCAAAATAAGGGGGAGAGGATGTAACACCCAGGGTTTCGAACCCCCATTTTAAATAATGTATTGTTACAATGTTGAGAGGACTGGGTGCCCAAACAATTATTAAAGGGCCAGTATGCCCAAGAAATGTAATGTTTTGATCATTATTAATAATAAACACATCACTGGCTGCTAGATGGACAAGGACTAGAGTTATAGGGGGCTATGATTCCACAAGAGAGGGGGCTTGAGGAGATAAATGTTTATTCCTATGTTAATTACCCTTTTTCCTAAGGGAGGGGATCGGTTACGTGAGCTTCTTGGGGAAGGCCAGGAGGTTCTTAATTTCCCACGAAAATACTTAAACCCATCCCTAGTTTGATTGTGGGGTTGGTCCTTGTCTCGTCCGCTCCTTCACTCCTGCATTCATACCATTCTTTCACTCATGCCCTTTCATGCACTCACTCACCCATTCATTGATCCATCCCCACCTACGTCGCAGTTGGGTAAAGGGAAAGGAACTGTTGAAGATTAGCCATGGGATAGTTGGTTGTAATGGTCGCTAGTGCAATCCAGCCATGACTTGGGGCCTACATGTCTGAGATGTGTTGGACTGTGTCCTGTTTTTCTCACAACTGCAAGTCTTGAGAGTTCCAACATTGAGATTCTGGACCAGTTGTGCTGGAGGCCCTAGAAAAAGGAGAAGGACTTCCTGAGGGACTGTGTGGCAGATAAGGGTGGAGGTCCATTCTCTTGGGTGGTACAGGCTGGGTGAAAGAGAGCTGGGTACTTGGATTGTTGTGGGTGATGGGAAACTTGTGAGAGCTTGAGAGCTGACTGGTTTGGGAACCCAAGTACACTCTAGAACCATCCTTGGGGATTCATAGCCCTGGCTCGGGGGTGACACTGCTGTTGAGATTTGGAGCAGTGGTGTCTACGGTTGGGTGGAATGTCCTTGGTCTTCATCCAGTTGGTGTCGCCTTTTTATAAATATAAGTGCTCTCTATTGTGATATTATTATCTGTGTATGAATGTATTCCGTTGTGTATTTTAATTATCGTTTAACTAAATCTTAGATTATGCATGCATGTTGGATATTGTTGTGCATGTTGTTAAATCTTTTATCTTATGCATCCTTATTAAATAAAGAAGGTGTCAGTACTAAGAGTATGAAGTCCAAGGGTGGGCTTGAAGGTAGCATACCCTGGCCTGTGGGTGGCTGGGGATGTTACAGTTTTCAATGTTATCTGACCCAAAATTCGGAAGATGCACTAAAAATGGATCATCTTGTCCAGTTAATGGAGGGTTCCAAGGTATAACGAAGCCTTCGACTTCAAGATCTAAGATACATGTAACCTCCAGTGTAGAAGCATTTGATTATGCAATCTCAATCTCCAAACGGTCAACAGGACTAGTCGATACAAAACCACCGGATTGTTCTAACCGATGCCTCAGAGGAGGCAATGGATAATTTACTCTTACATGTGAAAGGCCTTGAACCCTTCAAGATAAATGAAGTGATTGATTAGTCACTTTAAATCAATGATTCAATGTAGCTACCAACTAACTTTGCTAAATCCAACTACGCACATAGAGCACACCACTACAAAAATTTCCTAAGGAAAGAACACACACAAACTACTTTTTCAATACCCTAGCTTAGGTGGATTAGGTCTTGAGACTACAATAGAAAATAATTCAAGTAAAGGCCCTTCCGGACAACCGTGCAGGTTGATTAAGTCTTGCGACCAAAGAATGAAGGAGTGAGAAGCAGTTACCTCAACCTCCACTTACTATCTCTACCTGGTGCAAGTAACGCTCACTTCACGGGGCACCCTTCAGGGGTAATAATAGTGTGATATGACATCTGCCTCAAATACCATGGGAAACCCCCCGCGTTCACCTCTGAGATACTTAGGAAAGGTAACTATGGATACCAACTTGTAGTTGGTGTATGGGGGAACAATCGACAGTCGAGACCGAATGTATGGGTAGGGTAGAAACGTGCAAATCTCTAAAAGAACTACCTCATAGAAAGGTGTATGCACTAACGAAAACTTTGCATACGATATGTCCACTATGCTTGGTCAAGTCTTGGAGGGGTGATCTCCTCAAATCTTCCTCACATGACCTCGTGTTTGGCTCCTATGTTAGAGGAATTTCCTAGCCACACCTATACAACAATTGGATTTTTCTCTCCCTAAGTCAGACTCCTATGTTTTTTCGACGACCTTAGGGAGTTATCTCTTGAATTCCAATCCAAGGCCCTAAACATGGACTAGTTTGTGTACCCTACAAATAAAATTCTAGTTGATTTTAAATTATGCGTTAATTTTATAGGTGTTGTTTACTCAAAGGTTTATGGATGTGAAACTAGTGATGTTTTGAGACTTTGCAAAAATTGAAACACTTAAGAACATTGTTGTTAAGAAAAACAAATGCATTCTTCAATGGAAAAGGGTGCTAAGGAATGCTTCTAAATGTAAACTCTTTAAGTTTTAAATGTGATGCAATCCTTTTCAATGCAAATATGAGTAATGTGAGCTTTTACTTTACATGCAAGTGCAAAAATCAATGTGATGTTTCTTTGAATGCAATGCAACCATTCAAAACAAGCAAGATTGAATTATCTTTTCATGAAACTATGACCAAAACTCATGAAAACCAAAAATTTTCAAGAATGCGAGAATTCTCTTTGAAATCAATTCACAAAGGAAAAAGAGAGAACACTAGAAAATGAACTTTTTTCAGTGATAAAAGGGGTGAATATTGAAAAAAGAACAAAGCACTCTTCTTTTTATTTTCCTGTTTTTAAAAGCAAAAACAAAAAATGAAAAACTAGTCTAATTTGTATTTTTCAATGCAAAACTAGTATGAGTAAAGTAGAGAAAAAAAGAAGGAACTAAACCAACAACTTTCAAGCTATAAAGAGGACCACTAGAGCAACCCAAAATAGGAAAGAGTCAAGCAAAGAAATTTCACACAACTCAACTAAGGCTTGAATAAAAAAGGAAAGAAACTAATTATTTTTTGTTTTTCTTTGTAAAATTAACTAACTTAACAGATTTATGTAACTGACAGCATGCCAGAGAGAGTCACAGGACCCTAAAAGATCCCTAAAAACCAATTCAGACACCCATAAATGGCTTATAAGAGTCAAAATCTCTCACTCGGGATATGTATGTGACTGTTCTCAAGGAAGAACGTCTATGTACATGATTGTCTCAAAGGAAAGGCATGTATCTATGCACTTGTTTACACAATAAAACGCGTACACAAACCTACATCCTCCAAAAATACTTAAAGGACAGGATATAAGGATTGTCAAGGCACAGACAAAACTTTAAAGCTTTAAACTACTTAGTTAAATACAAAAACAAGCTAGTCAAACAGGAAAAAACAAATGCAAGCACTTATGACTAACCCACCAAGGAGATTATCCCTGGTGTGGTCACCAATTTTGTTACAGGGAAAATCCCCTATGGCTATGGGTTAAAGCCACAATAGAGCGAGGACCTTTGAAAAGCAAAATCAATCCCATAAAGTGGTTAAACATAAAATAACTAATTAATTAATCCTTGCAAATAGAACCAGAGACTAACCTTGTATCCTAAGTTTGATGTTGATCCATCGTTGAATCTTTGCTCTAAAGTTCCAATCCTTTCTCTGATTACCTGCACACACACACACACACACACACACACACACACACAGAAAATATGCCGCAAGAAGGAGGTAGTTATCTAAATAACTAAATTTAAATAAAATGACAATGAAAGCCAATTAGTACTCTAAATAACTGAAAATTAAATGAAACAAACATTCAAGACATGGACACGAAAGAGTTATCTTCATTTTCTTTAAATTTAGTTATTTAGATAACTACCTCAAACCAATTAGTATTCTAAATAATTTAAAATTAAATGAAATAAACATTCAAGATGTGGACGAGAAAGAGTTATCTTCGTTAAATTAACAACAGAAATAGGATTGTTACAACCTGCATCTGTTGGGGGCACTACTTCGGAACCTGGATCGGGATTCCTCCACCTAGGCCACTAACTTTAGGTAGCACCTTAAAATCTGATGCTTGTGCAGGCCCGAGGAAGACAAATGGGATTCTTCTTGACTAGATATATATAACAAACGAATGTTGGAAACAAGGGTTTTTGGGTCTGAGGAAATGAATCAGCAATAAGTGAATAAGGGCTTGCAAACATGGCAGGAAATTGTCATCATTATGTTGCTTCAAGTATCATTGTTCTTCTCCTCTTGCCTTAGGCTCATTTTATACCTTCTCTAAGTGGTTGGAGTGGTTACAAATGGTTGTATATGGGAGAAAGGGAGTTAGGAAACTGAAAAACCCATAACCCCGCTAAAAAATAAACAAAAATATATTTTTTTTTAGAAAATTTAAGGTGTATGCACTTTGCAATGGAGAAACACGTGTATGTACGTGCCTTGCATAGCTGTTAGGGCACATACATGTCCAAAAAGAGTGTTTTTTTGAAGAATCCAAAGGAGGGAAGGGGGATTAGTGTCTACAGGTAGGAAAGGAAAGGCCAAACATGTGATCAATGCAAATGCGGTGACAATTGATGCTATAACACAAGCATCCCCATTTTTAATCCCCAAATTATCGATGTATATTATAAATACGATGTATGGTCACGGACCAAGCGATGTAATATGTAAATATTGTATATCAAAAATAATAAAACAAATGTATCATCCATTATAGACAAACACAGATGAAGTCATGGGGGCTAAGTTTCCACAAGAGAGGGTGTCCAAGGGGGGGAGTTATACATGCATTTTTTTATTTTTATTTTTATTTTTTTTATGCTGGCGGAATCGGCAACTGGGCCGGTCTCGTACTCGCGTGACACGGGGTCGATTCTGACCGCTACCACTATAACCTCCAGGTGCCATACGTATGCCCCTTCCGCAGGCACGGGTAAGTCAGGGGGATTTGAACTTGGAACCTCATTGTACATAACACGCTATATCACGGCACTTGCCAATTGAGCTGCCCCCGGGGGGCTGAGTTATACATGCATATTAAACGCAAGCCACTTTTCTAAATTATTTCAGTGTGAACCTTCTATTTATTTTTTTAGTGTTTCAAAGACCAACCATTGAATACATGTGATGGATTGGTGGGCAAAGTCGCCTCACATAGTTATTGAGAGAATGGACCTGAGTACAATCAAATTTGGGAAATGTGAGAGGCAACATGCATGGGATAAGAGGAAATTTGAATGGGGAGAGAAGGCAATTTTTACATATGGGTAGAAGAAAGGAAATGTGTGTGAAGTGTTGGGAGATAGAAGGTTGCCATAGTGGGTTTTTTGGACAACTCTTAGAGCTTGTAAATGCATGGAGAAGTTGGTTGTTAAGCCTGTAAAGTGAGATTTCTATTGAAGAAAATTACCCAAGACCAAGTGAGTTTGTTGTTGAGAGTTTTTCTATTGCAGCTATAAATTCTTGGAGTCCACGACAGAGAGGTTTCTTGGCCAACCTCTACTAGAGCCATGGAGGGAAGTGGGATATCCTAAGGGACTGCATGGTAGAGAAGGGGAAAGAGAGCAGGTGAATTGGAATGGTTGTAGGAATTATCTTGATGTGAGTTTTTGAATGGGTTTTATTGGGTTGTGAGTGGACAATAGACACCCATAAGGGACATCCTTTCTTGTGGATTTGTAGCCCCAACTCGAGGGTGACTTGCTATTGAGATATTTGGAGTAGCATGTTTGTGGTTGGATGGAACGTCTATCCTCTATATCTCATTGCATAATTGCAAATATAAGTGTTCTTAATCACCATGTTCATTCTTGTTAAATGTTGATTTTAATTGTTGCTCATTTTTTTTTTATCTTTTGAGTAATTAGATGCTACTATGTGTGTATACAAAATGGTGTGCATTCAAGTCTTTAAATTTCATGTTAGATGCATTTGTCTTTTTATCATGTTGCATGCATTTAATTAATGGGAATCACAATTTTTTGTTGGGTTAGTAGAGAGTATGTGACAGTTTGGTATTACCCGTTCCATTGATAAGGTATACATATATTTATATTGCCTGCGTTCTTACAGCCTAAGGTAAAACCATGGTTTCAACACCATGCCTGCATGGGTCTACTACAAAGTAGCAGAGTTTCGGTCAGTGTAAACTTTGGGTGAAAACTTGATTTTTTCTGAGCATGAGGAATCGATGGTGAAGGACCCTAATTTTTTATTCTATATGTGATTGTTGTATATGGGGGGTCAATTTGGCCATTAAGAGGTAGAACTTGGCTTAAAGAGATGAATCTGTGGTTTCCATGATGATCAAAATCTCAAAATTCGAAGGAAAATGATTAAATAAAAAGTCGGGAAAATTTTGTAACATAGTGTTTGTCACCGAAGATACCAATTGTGGGTGATACAGGGAATATCACCAAAGATAAAAAAATTGTCAATGATACAATGTTAATCACCCAAGAAAAGCATAAAATTTTGGCGTGATATGTTGGCCAAAAGATAATTCTCGACACAATACACCACAGAGAAAATAAATCTTTGGAGTGATAAAGGAAGGGATGAAATAAGCATGGAAGACAGAAAAAATTCGGAAAAGGGGCATGTATTGACAAAAAAATAATTTTTTGGTGAGATATTTTAACCAAAAGATAAATTCTCAACGCAATACACCATGGAGAAAATAAATCTTCGATGAAATAAAGGAAGGGGTGGAAGAAGAATGGAAGAACTGAAAATCAAGGAAATCTTAGGAAATTTTTGGTGTGATGAAAATTTTATTATTGGGATAAAAAGACAATTTTTTAGCGTGAAACATCACCCAAAAAGAAAAGAAAATATGGCAAAATGGCGAAGGAAAGATAAATTCCTGGAGTGAAACATCGCCTAAGAAAATATTTTTGGGATCAAAACGCAGTCTAAAAGATAAATTGTTGGGGCGAAACGATGAAGGAAAGATGAATTATCCATGCGATAAAGAAGGGAAAATATTCCCTTTGTCCCACCAAAATAAAATAAAAGAGGTCGAAACGTCGGTAAGAAGGAAAATAATTCTTGGTGATAAATGGAAGAGTCTCGGCCGAGAAATATTATTGGAGTGATGTATCGACCGAAAAATAAATTGTTGGCACAATAAGATGATTTGTAGGGCCCAATATGTTGTCGTAGAAGAGAAGAAAAGAGAGGAAGGGAAAGTAAAAGAGAAGAAGAGAAGAGAGGATGAGGAAAGGAAAGGAGAAGGATGGATAAGGATAAAAAAAAAACTGAAGTTAAAATTTTTTTTTGACCATAACAAGAGAAGTTCAACTCAGAATTAGGTGAAATTTAAAGGGTGTGTCTGTAGTGAGGAAGAATACAAAAGTATGAGTGAGGGCCATTGGATAATTCTACTTTAATTTTTTGGAAAATTCAAATTAGTGGTTTTTGCAGATAAGGGTGGTGCTCAATGATCATGATCCAGATGAGGATGAATTTTTTATAGTGAGTCCAAAAAGTATACACAAATATACCTAGTTGTTATTTTAGCCAAATTTTGAAGGGTTTGGAGTGGAGGTGCCAAAATAGGGCCAAATCTATTATTCTGAGCCACTTAAGGGGATTTTTGAGATCTTTGAAGGGGAAAAAGGGACCCCATATCACAAATCCAGGAAAAAAAAGTTACTCAACATTTTAGCTACTCAACTTTATCTTACTAAAGTTTTTTCCGGTTTCGATCCCTCTGGGAGATAGTAGTTTTCAATAAAAATTCTAATTGGAGAAAATGCAAAAAGGGAAAAGTTGTGAAATCCAAGAAGAAGCCTCATTCTATTAATCATAAAGATGTTAGGTACTCACAATTAATACGATAAGTTCTTGATATAAAAAAATTCATAGTTCTCTCCATATTTTCTTCTACAAGGGGCAAAAGTTGGCCTCTGAACTAAATTGCACTGGTGGAAAAGGGCACAATTGAGTAGAAATGCCAGATTTAGAAAGTCGTAACTCTTAGCTCAAAAATCAAAATGAGGCACAAGTATAGTCTCAAAAGCTAATATATGGGAGATTATATTTGAAGTCTCAACGTTTTGATTAGTGTGTTAGTTTTCTTCGAAAATTGAGGCAAAGAAGGACATGTAGCTTAAATAATGACAATTTTACAATATGCATAATTCAAACAGTATTTTTTGCATGCACATTTTTGCAAAATTGGAGGTATATGCATAATAGATCCGATTGCTAAATGAGGACTAGAGAGATGGATGATGCACAAGGATATTACAGCCATGAGGATGAGATCTTAGGTTTACATATAAGTCTAGGAAATGCATAAACCAAGTCCAATGGACATAAAAGTGGGGTGGAGCTTGTGGAGTTGATTGAGACTATGAGAAGTTTGCATAAAGAAGTATAGAGCTACAAAGCGAACAACGAAAGGTTGATAATAGATTAAGAAGAGTAGAATCAAATTAATACTCATCTATTATAGCGTTTGAATGTTTTGCAAAGAAAAATCAATAAATATTTTAGCATAAAAACAAGCAATAGCATCCAGATCTCATGATAGGAGGGATGACCGCAAGGGATCTAGGCATATAACAAGTACTAGTAGACATGATCATCCATTAGGAAACTCAACCAAAATATCACGTGCACATTCAGAATTAGAGAGCATCCCAAGTTTGTCCCATGTAAGACATTAGAGGAGTAGGCGCGAGTCAGATATTTTGCAAGGAGGGATTAGGAAGCTCAAGCCACCATTATTTGATGGAGAGCATAGGAAAGGTGAAGATCTTGAAGCCTGGTTGTTGTGTATGAGAAAATATTTGTAGTTGCATAATTACTCATCAAACCTGGAAGCAAGGATTTCCATATATCATCTTCAAGGGAAAGCTTCCATGTGGTGGGACCAACTGAAGTACATCAAGTATATTGATGAGAAGAGAATTTTCTAGAAGAAATCCAAGAAATACTTCCAGTAGTAGTACTAGTCAGAGCATTACTATAACAATAATATGTAACAATTCTTTGAGCTCAAGCTAGGAAACATGACTATGGAGGAGTGTGAGATGAAATTTTTGGAGCTTATGGAGTACATGGACTTCATCAAGGATGAGAAGGTGAAAATTCATAGGTTCTTGAATGGGTTTCCATCATTTTACAAAGATAAAATCCAATTTGATGAGCCTAAGACTTTGGAAGAAGCCATGAGGAAGGTTAAATATTTACATGAGTAGAAAAAATTGTTGGAATAATGAGAGGGGGGTGAATCAGTATTACACAATTATTTTTACCACAACTTTATTTTTAATCAAAATATGTTATTAACCAGTAGTCAATGATGAACAGTTAATCATGCAATTCACAATACATAGAGATTTACTATGGAAACCCAAATGGGAGAAAACCATAAAACTTTCTTTATAAAATTTGTAAGCAACAACTTACAGTAGACACCAATTTGCAATAATCTTTGCAGGCACCAAACTGCACAGGACACCAATCCCTTTGTTGAGCACCAACTCAGCCAATGGGAACCAACCCATAGAATTATTGTTCACAGGCACCAACTTGTAGGAGACACCAATCCTCTTCCTTGCTCCACCCTGCCACCCTGAAAAGATTTGTAATTCGCAGTTTGTTTTAGAATACCTCTCCAACATGTTTCATCCTCTATGTCATCAAACCTCATATCATCTTCATCGCTTCCATGATTTCGTACGGACCTCAAAATCTCTATTCTCCTCACATTTCTCGCTTCACACTTCCACTCACCCTCAAAATCTGATTTGGGCATCTTTATTTATAGAATCCATGCTCTCATGGATATATCTACATACCCAAAATTATGTTCATGAAGTCGGCTTTGGGTCCATCGATTCTTCAAATTTGGTTACAAGACCCTCCATGAAATCTGGTCTCTTGTTCCTTTTGTTGCACGCGATCTAGTTCACTGGTCCTCAAGACTCAGTTGTCCTCTTATATAGATCTTGATTCATTCTCCTCTATTGATTTGCAATTGCATCCATTGGAACCATCGAGGTACCAAGAAACTCAACACTCAACAGTCATCCGATCACTTTTCATTTCATCTCATTCATCAATCTGTGATCGTATTCATCGGGACCACCAAGCTATTGAACCCTTGGGACCTCATCACTCAACCTTCATCGAATCTAGATCTCCATTCAATCTCCACCGTCGAATTCCTCAACAAGCACGATGGTTAACTTATGTTCCTCGATCCTTTCATAAGATGGATAGGTGGGACCCATGTAGATCTACAATTGTCATCTCATCTTGTTTGCATGTCGACCAATGATCCAGATTGCTCATCTTTCTCGAGATAACATTTTTTCCAAGGAAGGGAATATTCTTCAATACCTTTATATCAGAGCACAACTTACTCTGTCAATGTTCCTCCTTTGATAGCTATGGATCTGACAGATCAACGGTTCATATTAATTCAAAGTTAACTTCATTTTTGGACTTCCTTTCACCTTTGTACATGGCCAAATCTGCTTATGACACATGGTCCAGTCATTGGTTTACACTCGCCTTCTTTCATGGCACTGTCCTGGTATTTACGTGGCATTGTACAACGTCTGACACGTGGCATATGATGTGACATTTATTACCTGTAACTTATTTGTCTTGTGTGTCCTTCACATGGCCCATTCTATGGGTTTTGGGTGTCATGGCATCTAATTTGGCTCACAATCATTTCAAATCATTGCCATCCAATCACCGATTAAAATTTATTCTTTATTGCTCTGATAGATCAATGGTTCCTGTTGATTTAGAGCTTCTTCCATTGAATTATCTCAGAATGGCCTAAGCTAAATACTCCAAAAACTTGAACTCCGATGATCCAGGTGGATATCGGTGGCCACCCACCTCTTCCAGTTGTCTCACATACATCTTTCATCTTGGCAATTACATTTTTTATATTGCTAGTTTTTTTCTAGCTTTTCAGGTCCTAAACTTCCCGGGGTCATAACTTTTGCATACAATCTTTGTTTTAGGCACATGATAGCCCATTGTAAAGGTCTATCTGAGGACTACACATTATGTCATCACACTCTGACTCCATCTACAGTGTGACTGTGGTGGGCCCAAAATACGTTGTTTAGGGCGATGGACTACATGTCGTGCCTTCCTTCAACCAAGCAAGGAAATGCCTTTGTTTTCGTGATTGTTGATCGATTTTCCAAGATGGTGATTATGGTCGCATGCAAGAAGATCATCATAGCAGAGGCCAATGTCAAGCTCTTCTTTGAACGAGTGTGGGTACATTTTGGGATACCACAAACCATCATCTTTGATCAGGACAATCGGTTCCCCGGTACATTCTCATCGAGCCTCTAGTCATGACTGGACACCAAGCTCAGCAAATCCATGGCCTTCCAACCCCAAATGGATGTCCAAACTGACGTCGTCAAGAGGATGATCATGCATATTTTGTGCATGTAAAATTCCAAGAATCCATGCACATGGGATGAGATCCTTCCTTATGTTCATCACAGTTACAACAGATCCATACATAGCTCAACTGACCACAGACCCTTTCAGGTGGGGATGGGATTTCAACCATTGGGCCCCATGGATGTTGCACTACCCCTTGCATCCACACATGCATAATCATCCCATACACGAACCGAAGCCGGAAAATCCACCCAGTTCACTGAACGAATCCAACACATCCACCAACAGGTTTAGGATATTTTACAGAAGTCCAATGCCAAGTACAAGCAGTGGCATGATCAACATTGGGTGCTACACAAGTTTTAGGTGGGAGATAAAGTTTGGTTGCACTTGCAAAAAGAACACCTTACAGGACCCCATCGGAAGCTCTGTCCACTCCGCTATGGACCTTACACCATCACCAAGGCTATGGGTGACAATGATTTTGAGCTCAACATTCCCCCCTTCCTTGGATTGCACCCATTGTTTAATGTGCACCTCCTTCAACCATACTTTCCTCCCTTATTGGACACCTCATAGATAGTAGAACAATTGACACCGACAATGATCAACCCTGACTGCATGGAAGAGGCATCCACTGATCATATTGTGGACACACAGGTCAAGGGAACTCACCAACAAAAGCTTCATATTTATCAGGTTGTCAAAGTGGGGCAACTCCTGCACCAAGGCAAGTGGTTCACCCAGGGACAAATTCAAAAAAAGTTTCCTCATCTGATGGGGGAACTCGACGCAATGGAGACCATTACTTCCTAAGGAGGGAGGATTGATCCATTTGGATATCGATGGCAACCCACCTCTTCTAGCTGGCTCACATACAACTTTCATCTTGGAAGTTACATTTTTTTATCTTGGTAGTTTTTTTCTAGCTTTTCGGGTCCTAAACTTATGGGACCATTTTGAGGCCCTAAACATCGTTTTTTGGGCCTGCCACCATCATATTGTAGACAAATTTAGAGTGTAACGACATAATGTGAATTCCTCGGATATACCTTTCCAACGGGCTATCGTGCACCTAAAATGGAGATTGTATGCAAAATTTACGACCCTGGGAAGTTGATGTACCAACTTACCCCAACGGGGCCCACGTGACTTTTGGTAATTCATCTCCTAGGGCTAGGTTTTTGGATGTATAGGGTTTTGGCATTCATGTTTTATGTAAAAGGGTTTTTGGAGCCTCATTGTACTCATCTTCTTGCGAATGAGCGTAGCTGTCACATCTCTTATCATAGATAAGTTGTCACCATTCTAATAAGTTTGTTTCAGTTTGCATTTTTACAGTTTCAACATATTTCTTATTTAATAAAATTCAAGTTTTATTGTATCTCTATTATTATTCACTGCATCTCTGTGTTAATATTATAGATCTACGTTTTCATTTCGTTCTGCTAATAAATATGGATCATCTGATGGAACCACATTACTTTGAATAGTTCTACATCATCGATCTTTGTTTAAGAGTTTAATCTCCATCATTGATCACTTCTCGAAACGGACGAACATAATTCATCCACATGGTTGGAGTTAATATACTCTGATGGTCAAATTTAAGGCTTAGATGTGTCAGAGTCCTACTCTGAATGTTCTTCCTTATGTGATGAACGGTTGAATCTCGCCCTTGAAGTATTGGCGTCAAAGTTGAGATAGAAAGCTATGATATGAAGTTATGAAACATTAAATCTCTTACTTTCGGGGTCCGATGGACGATCAACAAGAGTCATCGATATGGTGAGGCTCCTCTCTCAGATCTAATCTCAGTTGTCAATCTTCTAATTTTTGCAACTTTGCAAATTACGTTGAATTGCTCTGATTCTTCTTTCGATCCCATGCAAATACGATCTCTTTCCACTCTGATCACACAATCTATATATA
>ML792152.1:30400-43111 GCA_009831015.1 Picea engelmannii | reverse complement strand
AATACAGAAATTAATCAATGGCTCATACACAGATTACACAGAGATTTTTACCGGAAACCCTCAACCGGGAAAACCTTTCTTATTTTCATTATATCGAATTTCACCATTCTCCATACAATATATACAATGTTTTTAGGTATTTCATAGATACCAAAACCCTAATCCCTTAATCCGGGATTAATTTACAAATCAGCTAAAAATAGCAAAATCCGCTAAAAATAGCAAAAACCGCCCAAAAAAAAAAAATTCGGGGCGTTGCCCCGGGCTACCGCCCGGTGTCGAACACTGCGCGTAGCCACGGGGGGGCATACCTGCCCCCCCCTGGGACCCCCCTAGGAAGCGCCCGGCGCAACGACAGAGCTCTAGGTGTAGGGATCGTCAGACGCAGTTGTCGTATCTGACGCACCCACACACACACACAGATGCAAAGAATATAACACATACCCAACAAAACTTATCATGAGCATACAACCAACAAGATGATACTTGTGAAGCATGTTGGAGGACCAGGCCTTTAGGGTCATGCTTGCGGAATCCACCTGTCGGGAATTTGAATTCCAGTTGGCTAAGCCCTTCTTGTTTGGCTTGAGCAGTATCCTTCACTAGATAGAACCCTATATGAAAACCATAGGGTATGAAAGCATGTTTCTTGTCTTTGACCAATGTGGCATTATAGCCCTACAGGATGGTCTGATAATAGATTTCTCCCTCAATGAGTTGGTCTAAGACATGAGCGGGTAGGATATGTGGTGCTCTGGTGGCCCCAAACACCCTGATGTAGGTTGAGCATTTGTCTAAATACCAATGGCCTACCTTTGCTATCATTTTCTTGGTCGCTGCAAATAGTCTTGGGAATTCTTTCTTAAAAATAATGAAATGAATGCGGGCGATGAATTCATCGCAGATGAGTGTGTAAGATATTTTGTACTTGTTCTCCCATAGTATGCTGAAGTAGACGTGGACCAGGAGTTATGCAACATGCCATCTTAGATTCATGCCGATGAAGATGTTCCTTGCACACATGACATCGAGCAGGTATGAGGCCATGTAGAAAGTGGGTGCCTCCCCTTCTTTCGGCATCTGAGCCTATTGTACACAGATGATTAATTGTTTTGAGATTATCACTCCCCAGTTGAAGCTGCTCCCAGTGATTGCCACTATGTATGCCAAAGGCATCCATGCTTCCGAAAACTTGGAGCAGTCCTTTTCTCCATATAACCGACAGATGAGAGACATAAAATAGATGTATGGCTCCCTCAGGTTGATTGTTCCATACCATCCATTGCTCCGATTAGTGAAATTATTGCCCTCCTTCCACCATGAGGCCATCAACTAGCTGGTATCATGGAATTCATATAACTTCACCACGAAGTCTGTGCTGAGCTGCTCCTTTGGGTCCCTGAGCTTGCAATATTTCCAGACTTCTGTCGGGAGGAAAACTCTGACACATCCACCATTATCATCATTGATCAAGCACTTATTCCCGTCTGTATGGTCGATGAGCCATTTCAGAACCTCTATGCAGGGGAAAACTAGGGTTTTTCTTGCCACCATGTTAGATACGACTGTCAGATGTTCAGGAACACCTGGTCATTGAGCGCCCTCACGTCTGGGTCGTTGTGTGGGATATATTATGGGTATTCTTCTCGGCTAATTCTGTTGAAGATATCTCCCCACTGTGGGAGCATTTCTTTGGATTTGGTGCTTGCTTCAGTATCATCGAAGGTCGAGGGCTGGGCAAAATCTTTCTTTGTTGATGTTTTGATGACAGGCTTCACCCTAGGAGTGTACTCCAACTATCTCGTGGTCCCCGGAGAAGAACCTTCGTCTATTTCATCTTCCTTTAGCTTGGGCGCCCTCAGTAAGCGTCTGGTGGTAGGATTTCT
The DNA here is from genome assembly GCA_009831015.1 of Picea engelmannii. Classification (NCBI taxonomy): domain Eukaryota; kingdom Viridiplantae; phylum Streptophyta; class Pinopsida; order Pinales; family Pinaceae; genus Picea; species Picea engelmannii. Next base: position 41,225 of record ML792152.1, on the reverse strand, counting down.
CAGTGACATCTTTCCTACAACTACAACATAGTTTAGAGATTGTGCAAGAAAATTGGATGCATATATAAATTACACTTAATGAATTGACAAAATTGAACACATACCTTTATAGCTTGTTAAACCTGGTTTTGATATTCGGAGGGTCAACACAGTCTTGAGACACTCACTTTGTTCCTTCGGGTGCTCTGGATTTCAACTTGTGCGCAGAATGAATTGGTTCAAAAACTGTTCTAGAGATTTAAACAAGAATGAAATTACCTTGTCGCATCAATCATTCAATTCGGGTTATGAGTGTAATCTCATTAAATCTTTCGCTAGATCCTCAAATATGTTTAAACTTAATTTCATCATGGGTTGACGGCATCGACGCGGGTGGTAATGTGGTCTATCGATGATTTCAAATTGTTGTTGTTTAATCGGTGCACGTGGTAGCAACAAATGCGGGATCGAGCATTATCTGGTCTATTAAATGTCCAAATTCGATCATATCTTATGCTGCAAACATCCCATCGTTTTGCTAGTTTAGTTGGTGGATCGGGAGTCGAGATTGTGCTTCAAACATTTTCGTTGATATCTCCTTGCAAAAGCTCTGACGCGGATCAATCTTGTCATACCGAGCTGATGTGGAAAATCTTCCTAGGGGGCGTGACTAGGGCCCAGGGATCTAAAAATGACTCGAGATAAAACTAGGTTGTACGACCTCCTTACGTGGTAGAGACATTTGGCATTCGAGACTAGTGACTTCATGGGCTCATGTTAATTGGAGTTGGGACTTTCTTTAAGCCATACGTTCTAAAACCCAATCCTATCTTGCCGATGACAAAAAGTGTCAAGGATCGATGATCGACGATAAACTTACCCAAGTGCTCTCATATTAGGTCTCTTGAAAAAGTCCTGATGCTGAAAATGCATCGAGGATCAGCGATCGACGATAATTTTATCGCAATCAAAATGATTGTTGTAACCTTTCTGGATTTCCCCGATCCCCATAAAGCGCATCGGGCATCAACTATTGATGAGTTCCTTACATCCTTTGTTAACGTCTATCTTTATTGTATTTTGTCGAGGCCAAAGGGGATCGACTATCTCTTGAGCCTTTATGCGAATAACTTACGCAAACCAAATCCACCTTCTGCCGATGCTGATGAGGATCGACGCTCGACAACTGTTGTTTTTGTGTGGTTCCTTTACTTGCTTGAATTTTTCTTGACGCTAAACCTGAACACGTTAGGTGTAGTGTTTAGCTGTCAATTCTTAATTCGGGTGTCAAGGTCTTTTTAGACATGAGGTTTCACAAGTTCAAACAAACCTGACTAGGTGATAAGAGACATAAAACAAATATAAACCACTTCCCAAAGTGAAATCCATTCAGACAGTCAAGAAAACAAGTGGTACCCAAAAAGTGACAAAATTTGATAAGGATTTTAGGGTGTGTTGAGTGCTCAACACCTGGTAAGTTAAAAAGGCATAACAAAAAGATGGTTAGCAAGTTAGTGGACCTGCAAGTTAGAAAACAAAATACAAAGCAAGCAAATAGAAACTAAGAATAAGAAACTAAATAAGCTAACATAAACAAGTGATGCATGAAATTGAACATATGGAATGGTTATCGAATAGAACTAAATCTTTGAATTGAGTATTATGGGACAATGAATCCCATATTCCTCCTAAGGGAGGGTCCTTTGATCCCTAAAAAACTAGAGCTATCACTCTCCAATGGTGAGTCTACAATGGTAAAAAATACCCCAAGGCTTAGCTTCACAAGAGGTGTAAAGCTAGCTCAATGCTACACTTGCTCAAAACTTATGGCTCAAGAGAAAGATAACTTTCTCCAAGAGAATTCTAAACAACATCACAATGTTATGGATTCTTCTTCTTCTTTACATACAATGATCCTCTATTTATAGGAGGATGGCAAGATATTTCTCAACTAGTTACAAGTGTGAATGGGAGGCCTTTGAAGGTACCTCCCATCCCTTTCAGTGATGCCAAGGTGGAATTTTGGCGCGATTTTTGGTATGGGGGAGATCCACTCCATCCCAAAAGTGGTTGAGGCCCGACCAAAATCATCAATGCGTCATTTTCACATCTGCGCGGGTTTACCGACTATTAGTCATGCACTCTGTGCATTGTGTGTGTTGTACACCATGTTATCCCACGCAGATGTGCACGTGCTACTTTTGTTGAATACACAAGGAACTTCATAACCATTTTATATAGTTTTGTGGGTATCTTACCAAATTGAATGTGATCCTTCCATAATTATTGGTAGTATGTTGTGTTGGGTTTTTCATCCATTGTTTATATTTGTCTGAGCATTTTTTTGGTGATAATAGATGCCCCCTTGTGTGTTAGGTTAGGAGCATACATATAGTCGAAATACATCAATATTTATTTCTGCTGAAATTAATGTAACAATAGGAGAGTTGTAGTTGTTGTTTAAGAGGGATTGTAAGAACGACCCGTCAGAGGAAGAGGGGATTCATAGCAGTGTCAAAATTCTTCGTAAATTGGAATATAAAGTTGTATATTTGTACAGATGAGGTGGGCATGCCCCATGTTCATGTCATGAAACCAAAATAATATGAGTGTAATTGAATACTTTTGATGAAGTGGATATCTACATCGCCCTTGGGGGCATTAATAACGACATATGACAATTATGTGGAATGAACTAGCTCTGAATTGAGTGGTGAATTACTTAGAGGCATTGATGGCCTATCAAATTCAAAGGTCTTTGATTGCTACTGAAAACTGCAATGGTCACACAGTAAGACTCGTCATAACATGAAACGTTGTTGGAGTCGAATTTTATGGGGATCAAATTTTGGCTAGGAAAAGCCCTTGCTGAAAGCCGCATTCAAAGACAGTTGTAGATCACCATGAGCCTGCGTCCAAGTGAGCTCTTGAAGTTATACCAGAGTATTTTGTGTGTAAGAAAATGTTTAAGGAGGCAAGATGACATCTATTTTTTGCCAGATTTTGGGGTTTAAACGATATGGTTTCTCTCCAGTTCGTGCAGAGTTTTAATGGATGATTAGATAAGGTCAGGAATTTAGAAATTGAAGTTACAGAGAAAACCCTATCCAATGTCACAAGTCTCCCCAGGACCGAAGAGTATTGGTTCAAGAAATTAACACTTGGGAAGGTGACTTCAAATCGGTTTATGAAGGCAGAGCATCAGAACGCGACCTAGGTGAAGGGGGTTCCAAGGGCATACATTGTGGATGAATGGTGGGCATCGTTGGCGATCTTGCAGAGCTATTTAACCTATGAGGGAAGGTATTCCCTCACATACCAGTATCATGCTAAAATATTATTGCATTTTGAAGCCAAGGATCTGATAAATTTTGGTTATTACCTGTGGAAGAGTCTAGATAAAATGTCTAATATGGTTTAAAAGAATAGTCAAAATCCTCATAATAGTCTATACCATCATGTGTTAATAAAATTGTTAGTAGAGGCAAAGCTCTGTAAAATAAATGAGAGGTGGGAACAATTCTTGAGTGCAAATGCGTTCACAGATCAGATACTCCTGGCTGTGGTAGAGAGGCCGAGGAAGTTGGGTAAACATAAAAAGAAAAATGATTGTGATGAAGACCTCGGCTCTATCAGAGCCGAGGGCTTCATCTCCCACCAGAAACGGTCAAGTAATTCTAAGTTTACAAAGGGGGCTACAGTCGTTAAGCCATTGATCACACCCTCTCCAATTCGTAGGATCACTTGAAATATGGTGAAACAAGGAAATACAGAGATTGTTGTGCTAGAGGGAGAAGTGCATGCTAGGAAGAGGGATAAACCAACCCCCATATATCCATAGTCTGGAACAAAACAAGACCCAATTCCCTTAGATGATGAGGACACCATGCCTATTGCACAACTCTTTAAAATTGCCAAACTACCACAGGGGTCAGTTTCTACTGCACAAACCATCCCTAGAACTTAGCCACCAAGAAATCAATGATCCTGCTGAACTAAACATACCAGTAGAATCACATGTGCAATTTTCCATCTCCCTAGAGGAAGAGAAGGATAATGGCATAGTATTGAAGGGTATTCATCAATTTGCTGAAAAGAAACAGAAACCTGGGACCCCAAAAACTCCCAACATTGTCGTTCCTGGACATACTAGGAAAAGGTATGAAGAATATGAAGGCTCAAATGTCATGGTAGATGAGTATGTTGTTGAAGGACCCTTGGAGAAGAAACTTAAGAAGAAAGGAAAAAGGATTAAAAAACTGGAACATGAAGTGCTATAATTGTTTGTTTTGAACAGATGCATAGAAAGAGAAAATATGCAGTTAAAAGGGCAGAGCAAGAAATTGCAAGAGTAAATTGAGAAAATCCAGTCAGAAACTAAGAATATTAATAAGAAGATGCATAAAATGCTTCACCCAGAGTAGCCAAGAAGGAGTGACAGGTTGCGGAAGAAAGATTCAGGCCTCAGCATACTGATCAACGCAGCAGGGCTTTCTTAGTGGTTGAAGAGGGTATATTGCAATTTTGATCAGTTTTGTAGTGTCTTTACATGAGGATATGCAAATGGTCCGGTGTGGGGTTAATGTTGAGCTCCCATTTTGTCACTCACCAAACACTCTTCTTAGCCACCAATTCCCTCATCTAGGCATCTAAACCCAACTTATTGTCACTCATTTCCACTCTTTTACAAGCTTAAGATGTTGAATAGTGCATGAGGTAAAAGTTGTCTTATTTTGGTATTTTTTGAGTTCTTAGTAAGTTATTTAGGATTATTAAGCTATGTTTTACCGATGACAAAAGTTATGCTCACCTCTTTTTACTGTACCAACTGTTCTTGCACCATTTCAGGCATTCTGATACCCGCGGTTGTGGCTCCTCCTATGTGCGTGCACCCAATTTGGATTTGGTTATGTGGGTTTTGTTGGTATGACCATTGAGACAGATGTTGACTTCCTAATTCGCGCTCGACCTCTCTTTTCTTAGCACGCAAATCCAAAATAAATTTTAGGTGTATCTTCAACAACACACTAGATTAGGGTCGAGACTTAGGAATAGTAACAATATCTAGTTTGTTTGAATCGAGTTCCTAAGATTGTATTAGAAGATAAGGGAAATCCAGGTCAGCTGGATTCTTCAGTTTTATAACCATTTTTACCCCCTGGCTTTATGAGAAGAGGGGAGGTCAATTTAATCTTGTAAAAGCTCAGATCTTGATATAGGTGGTCATACCCTATAGAGGGTTGGTTGGAAATTACTTTGCTTAATGTAATCTTGGATTTGCATAGTGTTGTGAAATATGTATTTGAACATCTTACACCATAATGGAAATATTGTGAGTTTAATACAAATTCCTTCTTAATACAAGTTTTGATTTTGGTTTATTTTGTTTGTGTATCTGTGAGTTTCTGAATTCGTTCTCACTCACTAATTGGGAAGGCGATGGCCCACCTCCCTCTGTAAGTTGAGTTGCTTGTACAATATTTGTCCTTCATTTGTTGTGATTGTGTTACATATATGAATCAATGTTGAGTGATTTATGAATTAGTAATTTATTTTACGTCTTGATATTTGTCATCCACTGTTGATTTTAATGTGCAATACACTGAACTTCCCTTAATCCTATGGAATATATTCATACAGAAAGTTAGTTGTGTGAACGAGTGCTAGCATTTGTGTCTTTTTCATAAGTTCAAAGTGTTAACTCGTTCCTTTATAAGCTACGTGTTCAAACAAGTTTCAGGTTCAAGTGCTAATAAGTAAAACAACCTTATACCCTCAACATTTATATCAGGAAGCTATAGTTTGATGTCATGTGGTCAAACATCTGAACTAAATCAAAGGAATATATTATCTGCTATGTGTTGACCTGAAATTATGCTGAAATGAGCTAATCTTTATCTTTGATTATCAAAACTGAGTAGTTGATAGGTTTAACAAGGATTCGTTTATGAATGAATTGGAGATCCTCAAACTAGTGGCATGATCATATTAGAATCCCCATTTGCTTAAAAGATCAACTTGTTTGCTTGTTTTGAATAGTAAGGATCAGTATTAAGATGCAACAAAAGCTTTGTGATGACCTCTGGTCATATCAAAGAAATTCAAGAAACATACCTTTTTGACATCTCAAGATTTGAATTGTGTTCATAAGTAGTTCAATTGCATACCTGAGATATATAACAAGAATCACATCTTTTAGTCTGCATACTTTGTTGAAGTTCTCTGGTATTAAGGGCATAATTCCTTTAGTCATTAACATGATTTTTCCCCTTTTAGTTTGATTTTCTTTATTTTTGATGAGTGTTGTGTGGACTTTGGAGGTGTTTCAATGAAAAGTCGGACTTTATTTCAAGGAACAAGAGTGTAGGTTTGATTGTGTGTGGACTGTGTGTTTGTATTCTTTTGTTGACAATTATAAGTTTTCTTTGACAAATTAGCGTTAATCTCACTACTTCACACACCAATAAAAGTGTCAAGATTAGTGGCAAGGCTCGTGCATAGTCATTCCTATGTATTCCAACATATTGTCTTAGTGTAAGAATGCAACAATGGCCAGTGAGTCTGTCATGCTTGTCATGAAGTGAGTGTTTAGGGTTGAGGATAGGTTAGATATCCAGAATTGCTCTTAAGGCTGGTTAGTCTTATTGTAGGTCAGTAACACACTTATGTAAGGACTTGATTGGCCTCATACCATTGATTGATGCAAACACTTGCCTGGCTAATTACCATTCTATTCTTAATTAGTTTCTTCTTTATTTGCAATGAGCATTAGCCAACAGATTTATTTCTTCTTGTACACAGATTATGATCTAGACATTACAGGTAGAGGCATAGTCTTTTGTCTTGATTGTCGATCAACTGTGTGGAGTGTAATGGTTGTCTGAGTTTCTTTTTGTCAAGTTACCTTGTGTTTCAATGAATGATTGATAGGCTAATTAGCTCTCTTGTTCCTTGGAAGATAGAGTAGGAAATACTTTTGTCCTTTGCCTGCACATATTGTGTTTGCAATTCATAAGCTTATGAACCTGGTTGACACTTAAAAGGGGCTTTAATATAACAATTAATTTGCCCAACAATCTCTATGCTTTAAAGACGTTGACAGTAAATGTCTCTACCCTAAAAAAAAATTACCCACAATTTCTGTAGAGGAAAGATCTCTGATACCACTTGTAAGGTACTAGATGTATTATAATAAGAAGAAATAGAAATATTGCAACAAATACCATTGGAACAACAAAATATAGAGAATCGTAACACCAAAAATGATACCTTTATTGATAGAAAGACAAGTTCACTTGCCTCTTTGAGGGGGCAACCTCCAGCAGTTCAGTGCTCTATTACAATAATTCTCAAGACAATACTTTCTCATGCCTTCTACTCATATTCATACTAATTCTATCTTCTAAATAACATTCTAGAGGAAGATCTTTCTAGAAGCGGAAGTTTTTATTGAGTCTTCTTACATTAGACTTGTTCACATTATTAAATAGGCCTTATTAACTAACGTCAACCTTTATTACATGGAAAATATATTATTCTACCTATGTGAAGGGTTAGGGAGGTTAGGTCCCTAACATAGTACAATCAAGTTTGGGAAATGTAAGAGTCAACATGCATGGGAGAAAAGGAAATTCAAATAGGGAAAGAAGGCAATTTTTACAATTGGGTAGAAGAGAGGAAATGTGTGAGGAGTGTTGGGAGATAACGAGCAGCCATAATGGGTTTTGTGGACATCTATTGGAGCTGGTAAATGCATGAATTAGTAGGATGTTAAGCATGTACAGTGAGATTTCCATGAAAGAAAATCACCAAAGAGAAAGTGAGTTTGTTGTTGAGATTTTTTCCTGTTGTAGCTGTAAATTCCTAGAGTCCCTAGCAAAGAGATTTCCTAGCCAACCTTTGTTGGAGCCCTGGAGGGAAGTGGGATAGCCTAAGGAACTACGTGGCAGAGAAGGGGATCCCATTCCTTGGGCTGTGTAGGTTGAGGGGAAAGAGATATGGTAGATTGGAATGGTTGTAGGAATTATCTTCCTATGAGTTTTTGACTGAGCTTTATTGGGCTATGAGTGAACAATGGACACCCGTAAGAAACGTCATTTATTATGGATTTGTAACCCCGGCTTAGGGGTGACTTATTGTTGAGATATTTGGAGCAACAAGTCTGTGGTTAGATGGAACGTCTGTCCTTTGTAGCTAGAGCCTAGTTGCATAATTGCAAAGATAAATGTTCTTAATCACCATGTTCATTCCCGTTAATTGTTGAGTTTAATTGTTGTGCATTTAATTTTGAGCTTTTGAGTAATTAGATGTTGTTGTGTGTCTACATAAAATGGTGTGCATTTAAGTCTTTAAATTTCTTGTTAGATGCATGTGTCTTTTTATCATGTTGCATGCATTTAGTTAATGGGAATCATACATTTTTCTTGGGTTAGTAGCGAGTATACTACATTTATAAAATTCCAAGAAAAACATTTGTACTCTTTATTAATTGATTAAACAAGGATACATTTGATCAATTTTGATTAGTCAATAAAAGTTGGGGTAACTGAGGCATCATCTACAATCTTGTGTAAGATGTTTCATTTTACACCTTAAACGTCAGGCATGTAAGTATGTTCCATAAATAAAATGAGACAAAATGAGAAAAAAACCCAATGAAGAAACACAATGGATACCATTCGTCGTCTTTTTATCCCTTCTTCTCCTTTCTTTTTTTTGACCTCCTTCCAATTTTTTGTTGAAATGTGTGCTATAGGTGCACCAACAACCACCAATTATAGATTTGAGTCTTATGGGGATAGAGTTCAGAGTAGAGGAAAACCCTTTCGGGAGCCACCTTTTGATGAGTCTATTTTATGCCTCCTCTTGCTAGTTCTAGGGGGAGGGGAGGAGATAATGATTGGGAGCTCTAACGAGGATTTACAATATCCATAGATTCTGTAATACTCATCTCTCCATTTTTTTGACACTTTGGAGGAGGAGGCAAGGTAGAAAAGCTATCAACTTGCAGACTTGGATGAATTATTTGCTAGTGACTTTGGCCCAACAACCTCTTGAGTATTTGGGCTCACCCAATGGATGTCAAGTTTGTAGTTTCTCCACGAGGAGACCCATTTGTTCTTTCCAGGTTTCCCTTTTGTCTCTCTTCCCTTTAGGTAATTTCTAGCTCTATGGCCAAGCTTGAAACACAACCTACATCTAAAGGCTATACTTTTTTAATCAATAAATTGAGACCACCTTGAATCCTTACAATCTAGCACGATCTGGGCTTCGAGACCCTTACAAAGATATGTGAGGATGCATAGTTTCACAATGTGTTAGATATGTTTTTATCTATATATAGATCGAGAGCAATGAAAGTCCCCAACATGTTCCCAATCTTTTCCAAGGAATGTGAGTTCCAAAATTTGAGTGAGAGGCTTAGAAGACAAACCCAAATATACACTTTGTTAGAGGGGGTTCCATGACTTAATAAAGAGCCTCGCTTCACACTTGAACCAAGGCCCCTACCCATTAACCAGATATTAATTGCTTCCATTCAAAAACTCTAGAATGAAAAAGTCTTTTGCCAAAGGGTGAATTTTCACTGAGTCCATGAAGAGAGGGCCCCATGACTTCCCAATCCAAGCATTTAACTATTTTAGGGATGGCCAAATGCCATGAAATTTGCACATAAACTAATGTTTAGAAAAAGAAGCTTCAAAATCCCCCATAATTATATAATCAAGTTTGATGATGGGATCCTCCTTAACCAACTCCACATAGAAGGAAGGGCCCTTCCTTGGATTAGATGGAGCTTCCTAAGTAGAGGCAACTAGAAAAAAGTCCTCTCTTTTGGATTTGAGAAGTGAATCTTTGTAGGAAGGGCTTGCACTGGTGGCCTTTCCTTTGGAGTTTATAGGATTTGAGACTTTACACAACCCTTTAATTGAGATACTAAGAACAAAGTAGCATCCTAGGGAAGGGAGAAATCCAGGAGGAGGACAAAAGGGTCTATCTACTTACCTGCATATATTAGGCATTGGATGGGCATCAATATCTCTTTGAGAAGATGTATACACTCCATTAGAAAAGCAACTAAGTCTAAGGGATCCACTAACAATGTATACATCCCTAGTAAACTTGTATGTGTATACTAGTGCACATAACACATGCTGATTTGAATTAGGCACCTATTGGCATTGAACCAACTAAATACTCAACAACATCGAGGACAACCTATTTAGCTTACCCCTTTGGGATTTATCTAAGGAAAACCTCACGGGGAAACCCAATAGATGCTTCCCCACATTCATGGACGACAACCCTAGTAAACTCGTTAACATAGACTAGTGCACCTCACTTATGGGGATTCAAATCAAGCACTTGCCAACACAAAACTAGCCAAATGCCCAACATTGGTGACAACTAATTGAACTAAACCTCTCTCTCTCTCTTTAAAAGAGAGAGAGAGGTTTAGTTGAATTAGTTGTCACCAATGTTGGGCATTTGGCTAGTTTTGTGTAAGGAAAATCTCATAGAAACCAAAGGGGCGCTTCCCAACATTTATGCATGACATCCTTAGTAAACCTATTGGTGTGGACTAGTGTATCTCACCTTGGGGACGTTAGCTCAACTCATTGTTCTTGATATCGTCGAGTAATAAAAAGTGTGTGTGTGTGTGTGTGTGTGTGTGTGTGTGTGTGTGTGTGTGTGTGTAACATCTATGCATGGCATCCTCAATAAACCCGTTAGTGTGGACTAGCGTATCTCGTCTTGGAGGATTTGAACTAGGCCCTTATCGACATGGAACTAGCCAAATGCTCCACAATATTGATGACAATCCCAAGATGTTAGCTCAACTCAT
>ML792152.1:11514-30330 GCA_009831015.1 Picea engelmannii | reverse complement strand
ACCATCCTCCATAAAAAATATCAATGAAGGGGTGGGGGAGGATATATATATATATATATCAAATGTATTGATGGTGATGAACAAATGCATGAAGGTTCCTCTGATCCTCCAAAGACCAAAAAAGGAGAATCCTCCTCAAAATCCTCCTTCCAAACAGCATGGTAAAAATGGTGTAATGCTAAGTATGGCAGTAATAAACAAGCCCCAATTGATCCAAATGCCCATCCTACTCTCTCTACATCCAATATAGAGAGTGCTCCCATTTCTAATCTCAACTGTAAATCAAAACTTGAGATTATGGTGACTATACAGAAATGGCAAGCTTGGGCTAAAACCCAAAAAATAATTTTCAAAGATAGAGTTACTTTGAGTGATTTGGCTCTAAGACTCACATGGGGATTCACCGGTAATTTAGGTATATGGTGGGAAAGAGTAACACCAAGAAGCAAGCTTAGAATTTTCGAACATGAAAAACCAGTTCATGAGCTTGTGAAAGCCGTAATTCATGAATTCTATGGTGAGCTACATGTAGATACAAATCATTTTGCTGACCTATTCATGAATCAAAAATTATGTCATCTCTCCCAATTGCCTAAATTCTTCTGTACCATGCAAGACCTTCTCTACAAGGTACCTGATCCGGAGAACACTGCTTATCTCTGAAAATATATTTCAGCCATGCCTGGTAAAATCCCAGATCTAGTTAGAGATAGATTAGAAGATCTAGAAGTTGATCTCTCTGAACTATCTATAGTTGGTTTACATGAGCATGTTGTCATTGCCCTACAAAAGGAATGTCTAAGAAAAAAAAACCAAAAGTCTTTAAAGAAACATCTTGGTTTCGATTCCTTTGTCTGTGATATCTTTACAAAGACCTCTAGTTTTGGTTGTAATAAGCAGAAAAAGGCCAAAAAGTTTAGTAAAGGTTCTTGTGCCTGTTCGCAGTGTATATCTAAAAAGAAAAGATTTTCAAGCAAAGGTCCTCGCAGATTCTACCCGAACAGTCACTCAAAAAGAAAAGTTTTCTTTAAAAGACAGCCTCGGAATGCTAAAGCCAAGCAATCTTCCTGCTTTATCTGTAAGAAGCCTGGCCACTGGGCATCTCAGTGTCCTCTGCGGTCAAAGACAAAAGTCCAAACCAAAATCATGGATCTCTTCCAAACAGGATATGATCCTTCAGAATGGGACTTAGTCTCTAACCGTTCAGATGGTGAATACCTATCTCTCACTGAGGATAGTGATTCCTCACTGGATGAACATCATACTGACCAAATCTCAGATTCTGAGTCTGACAACTCATAGATAGGTGAAGCTCTTAATTTCCTAGACATCAAAATGATGACTCCCTACGTAGATCTCCCTTCTCTTCTCAAACAGAGATCTACTCTTGAAGCTAAAATGTCTATTCTAATTCTCGGGCAATTCCGCCTTTATGATCATTATGCTTCTCAAATTGCCCGCCTTACTGAGCAAATTGATGCTATCCAACAGCCAAGCGTGGTGAATATTCACCATTATACACCAACGGATGTTGACTTTGCTTCTGCTTCAAACAAAGCAGATAAGTATAAGGCAAAATGAAAAGATAAACATAAAGCTGTTGTTATTGTTGAACCTAATCAAGATGATTCTCTTGAAAATACAATCTTTCATCTTGAAGAAACAATCAGAGAAAAAGAAGCATTAATACAAGAAATGTGGAAAAGTCTAAAACTGCAAAAAGAAGAATTGAAATATCTCAAGACTAAAAGAGAACAAGAATTTGAGAAAGAGATATTCAATGCAGAGTTAGAAGAAGAAATCTCTGAGACTAAGCTAGTCAAAGGATTAGATGACAGGCTTGTCATCTCTGTAAATATTAGAGTTCAAGGATATCTGCATTATACCTTGGATGCACAAATAGATACTGGTGCAATGAATTCCTGTGCCAAGCATGGAGCCTTGCCTTCCTATTTCTGGCAGCCTGTAGATATATCGTTTAGAGCTGTCAATAAGACTGAGTTAAATATTTAGTATATTGTTCCTGACTTCCCTATCTATATCCAGGAAGAGAAAGTACCAATCACTTTGTATTGTTTTGATACAGGTGCAGATATACTTCTAGGACAAGATTTTGTCAATAAATGTTTACCATTGACTGTAGGAAATAATTTTGTACAGCTTACAGTTTCTGGCAATACTTTGAAAATACCAAGTAAGTCCACATTTGAGACAAGAATTGCAGTCAAAGAAACAATGCAAAAGATTGATAAATCTGCAAGCTATCTTGCTCGAATCCAAAAGATTGTAGGTCATGTAGAAAAACATGGAATGGAGATAATCAAAGATATCAAAGAGAAAATAGAGAATGATTGTACTTCTGATTATCCCAATGCTTTTTGGACCAAAGAGCAATATTTTGTCAATCTCCCTTATAAAGAAGATTATGTTCCCAAACCTCAGAACGCCTCTGCAAATCACATGTCTCCTACTGAAATGGAATATTGCAAGAAGGAGATCTCAGAGCTGTTGGAAAGAAATTTGATAGAAGTAAGTAGAAGCCCTTGGGCTTGTCCTGCCTTCTATGTCAACAAGCACAGTGAGCAAAAAAGGGGAAAACCTAGAATGGTCATAAATTACAGAGCATTAAATGATGCTTTGTTACCCATTAGATTCCCCTTACCTTCAAAAGAATTATTATTCTCTAAAATTGGGAAATGCAATGTCTTCGGTAAATTTGATCTGAAGAGCGGATTTTGGCAAATAGGCATTATTCCTAAAGACAGATATAAAACTGCATTTGTTGTTCCTCATGGACAATACCAGTGGAAAGTAATGCCTTTTGGATTGAAAAATGCTCCATCTGAATTCCAAAAATGGATGGATGATATTTTCAAGCATTTGCATTTTGTAATTGTATATATTGATGACTTACTTATTTGCTCATTAGGTTGTAAAACACATGTACAACATTTGAAGCAGGTTTATGATCTGCTATATAAACATGGACTAGTGCTCAACAAATCTAAGATGTGTTGGGCACAAACAAAGATTGAGTACCTTGGTCTTATACTTTCCAAAGGTGAAGTTGAACTACAAGACCATGTACTGAAGAAATTATCTGATTTCCCTGATGAGATACTAGATCAAAAGCAATTACAGAGATTCCTTGGTTGCCTTAACTATATCTGCCAGTTCCATGAGAACCAAGCAAAAGATGTGCGGATATTGCAAAAAAGATTGAGCAAAGCAATTCCTTGGAATTATAAAATGACTCAAGCAGTACAGATAATCAAGCAGAAAATCCAGAACTTGCCTAAACTATATCTTCCAGACATGTCAATGCAGCTGATATTGGAAACTGATGCTTCTAATGATACTTGGGCAGTAGTTTTACTACAAAAGAATGGACCAAAGCTGGAAGAAGTATGCATATATACTTCTGGATGTTTCAGTGATACAGAATCAAGATATCCTTCCTCGCACAAAGAAATACTTGCTGTCAAAAATGGCATCAAGAAATTCAGGATGTTTCTTAAACCTGTACATTTTATTGTAAGAACAGACCTGAAGCATATGAAAGGAATGTTATCTAACCAAAGATTGCTTGAACAGGGAAATAACAGAATTCTAAGGTGGAGCTTGTGGCTTGACGGTTTCGACTTTGAAATCCAATACAAGCCTGGAAAAGATAACTGTATAGCTGATCTGCTTACCAGAGAAGCAGCTCCTCCAAAAGAGAAAGACAAATCAATTAAATGGCTTCATCCTCCTTGAGCATAAGGGATGCTCCTCCACCAGGATTTAGATGGATCCTAGTGTGTGATCATTGTACATATTGCTACTGCTTTGATTGTTTAGTCTGTAGTATTAAGTCTTGTGCAGATTGTATAAATATTTTAAGATTTTGGGTACAATCCTATAATCATCTAGAGAGTTTTGGTAGCTTTTTCAGAAATAGCCAGAATGTCGAAAGAGCAATAATGACTGGAGGACCGGCACAAGGACAAGTATATATTATCCTATATACACCAGACATATCCTATGATATTTACTGCAAGATTATGTTACAAGCCAAGTATGAAGGATCTTGCTGGATTACTTTTGAATGTTCTTCATTCAGAGATTACTACTATTTCTGGTCTGGTTGGTTATATATACTTTTCTGGAGATATTGTCCGTGAGATGCTGAATTTTTCAGAAATACAAACAAAGAAGCCTTCATCCAATGGTTTCAAGCTGAAGTTCATGAAGCTGCTCATTATGAAGCATGGTTCGTCTTCAACCTATCCTTCAGAGGCAATGAACTTTATCTTGTTGAAACTGAACCATCTCAACCACCTTGCTACAAAGTTAAAAGTGATTATTTTGGAGATATATGTGTCCAAGATGATGTCCTAATTCCAGTAATGCAAGGATCACCCTTCTACAGATGTTTCAGTGGGCTTCCTCCATTTTCAAATGATCGCAGCTCTCCACCCAGCAGTCACCTCAATTATAACAGTGATGAGTCCTTTGATTCTATTGCTGAAATGAATATAATAAATCGTATGGAAACATGATGGGCCTAGTGTCCTTTACTTTGTAATAAATATTATTCCATTGATGTCTATCAGGCCGACAGTGGTGTCCCGACAGTTCCGTGGGTTCCTGTAGAACTCCACAGTGTAATCTTGTGATAGGAATAATTACTTTAGTCAGTGTCATTCCGTAAAAGTTGTGATGGGTCCCCATATGGCCGAGCCTCCAAGGGACGAGATAACAACTGTAGTCCACAGCTGCCCCATCCACTTCATGGAATCATTTGTTTAACCGGCAGTTGTAGGTATCTTACTACCGGCAAACTACTCAAAATTGTATAAATAAAGCTCTAGCCTTCTCATTTGATTCATTCGGAAGAAGATCGAGGAAGAAGGAGCTAGTCTGAGAAAGTCTAGTCTAAGTCTTAGTAATTGTTAAGAGTCGAGCAGTGTGTATCCTCTTCACTTCACTCGCCTTCGGGATCTTGTGACTGTGAATGAAAAACACTAATCTCAAGTGTAAAATAAGATCCTAGTGCTATGGAGAGTCACTCTGTAAAATTGGTATCAAAAGTACAATCATTCTCTATTTTCTCTTTGATATCTTTGATTATCTCCATTCCATGTTTTTCTACATGACCTACAATCTTTTGGATTCGAGCAAGACAGCTTGCAGATTTATCAATCTTTTGCATTGTTTCTTTGACTGCAATTCTTGTCTCAAATGTGGACTTACTTGGTATTTTCAAAGTATTGCCAGAAACTGTAAGTTGTACAAAATTATTTCCTACAGTCAATGGTAAACATTTATTGACAAAATCTTGTCCTAGAAGTATATCTGCACCTGTGATGCAGGAGCATCGCTCACTCATCAAGCGAGCCAGCGCGTGGAGCAGGAAGGACAGCTGGACAACGCAAACACACAAATTTTGAAATACTTTGGAAAGTTGTTGCGCCGCCCTTTAAATGAAGGCATTCATAAGGAGCGCACTATGTATATTGTAAATGGACCTTGAGCCTTTAAGCTCACGTCCTTAGGTAGTTGAGGCATTTGATAGTTTTAATGCTATTAGATAGGAATTTAATTGTAGATTTGATAGTTTCATATTTCGAGAGGGAAAACAGAATATAGACACCCTCCTTTGTATCCTTGTATTATTATCATTGAGAGAAAGCAGAGCAGAACAGAGAACTTGTAGGGAGCACCCATGTACAGATTTAATTAATAGAAGAAAGACTTTGATTCAATTCCATGGTTTGTGTTGTTTCTTTGTGTTGATATTATGCTCATGGATGTTTGCTTTCTGTCATGCATTTGCTTTGATATGCTGTGTATGTGATTTCATAATTGAATTGGAATCTGTGAGAGAGAGGAGAATGAGTTTCAATTGTTTCTCTGTCTGAGCCGGGAGATTCCTGCATAGAGTGCAGTTGAATTCATCCGCATAGAGTGCGTTGATGAGGCTAGACAGTTAAACTCTTATTTTCATCTGCCCAGAAGTTGAATTGGGTTAGTAGAGCCGTGCAGGAGATTGCAGGTTGAATTTAAAGTCTCAGTAGCTAGTCTGAGCACAGGAAGGCAGGGACTACCGTGGCTGCGAGTGCACATAATATGGACGAGTTCAACACTTTGAGAGCTGTTGGAGGTTGACCGCAAGGAGTACGTATACTTTTCCCTGAAGGAGACAGAGTAATTAAGCTCAGGAGGGATAGTTCCTTCGTGGATACTGTAGGAACAGACCCGGGAGGAGGTTCGAACCGTGGAGAAGCTTGCAGCGGGAGGATCACCCAGGGAGGAGGAATCGACGGCTGGCCTTGCAAGGGAAAATCTGCGAAGACCCGATGATCGTCAGATCTTGGAGAAGTTGCGCGAGGTTCAGTCCTTTGGCAGAGGAAAGAGAACCAAAGGCCATCGGGATTCGGTCTTCGGCGTTTGTGGAGGTAAGAGTTTTGCATTCGTTGAAATCGTGATCGGCGATTTCCCGATCTAATTGGAACCGTTGATTTGGTGGGACATGCGTCGAAGGATCCCTAGGAATCGGGGTTCGGGGATTCGGGGTTCTCGACGTCAAGGAACTCTGGCATCGTGGATTCGCGATCCGCGAAATCTCGAAGTGACGTGGCAGTGTGGGACCACGTGTGTTAGTGGAATACAGGTGGCGTGAGATCCCGAGAGATCAGGATTCGGCATTCGGGACTTTCCATTGCAAAGGAATTGTGAACGGAAAAATCGCGATCACGCGATCCCCGATATACGGAGGGAGAGGTGACGTGACAGGAGGATAGCACACATGCATCGGAGTTCGGAGTTCGGTGTTTTGTGGGGCGAGTGAATCGCAACATCAAAGGTGTCGATTTCCCGATAGGGAAAACCCCGATATACGAAGGCGTTGACCCTTTGACCATCGGGTTTCGGGGAATTAAAAGACCCGATCTCTTGAGTACTGAACTCGCGATCTTGCGAGTCCCAATTTCCCGACAAGCAAAGGGGGAGGATTGTGGAAGGAGTTACTGTGGGTATTGAGAACTCCCGAGAGGGGTTGGAAGAGATCTTTGACTCTTCGGGCCTGTGTGAAAGAAGGTCCTGGTGGAAGCGGTCGGACCGTGAGGGTCACGGCTTGCGTCAACCTGTATCAAAACAATACAAAGTGACTGGTACTTTCTCTTCCTGGATATAGATAGGGAAGTCAGGAGCAATATACTGAATCTTTAACTCAGTCTTATTGACAGCTCTAAACGATATATCTACAGGCTGCCAGAAATAGGAAGGCAAGGCTCCATGCTTGGCACATAAATTCATTGCACCAGTATCTACTTGTGCATCCAAGGTATAATGCAGATATCCTTGAACTCTAATATTTACAGAGATGACAAGCCTGTCATCTAATCCTTTGACTAGCTTAGTCTCATAGATTTCTTCTTCTAACTCTGCATTGAATATCTCTTTCTCAAATTCTTGTTCTCTTTTAGTCTTGAGATATTTCAATTCTTCTTTTTGCGGTTTTAGACTTTTCCACATTTCTTGTATTAATGCTTCTTTTTCTCTGATTGTTTCTTCAAGATGAAAGATTGTATTTTCAAGAGAATCATCTTGATCAGGTTCAACAATAACAATAGCTTTATGTTTATCTTTGCCTTTTGCCTTATACTTATCTGCTTTGTTTGAAGCAGAAACAAAGTCAGCATCCGTTGGTGTATAATGGTGAATATTCACCACACTTGGCTGCTGGATAGCATCAATTTGCTCAGTAAGGCGGGCAATTTGAGAAGCATAATGATCATAAAGGCGGAATTGTCCGGGAGTTAGAGTAGACATTTTAGCTTCAAGAGTAGATCTTTGTTTGAGAAGAGAAGGGAGATCTACGTAGGGAGTCATCATTTTGATGTCTAGGAAATTAAGAGCTTCACCTATCTATGAGTTGTCAGACTCAGAATCTGAGATTTGGTCAGTATGATGTTCATCCAGTGAGGAATCACTATCCTCAGTGAGAGATAGGTATTCACCATCTGAACGGTTAGAGACTAAGTCCCATTCTGAAGGATCATATCCTGTTTGGAAGAGATCCATGATTTTGGTTTGGACTTTCGTCTTTGACCGCAGAGGACACTGAGATGCCCAGTGGCCAAGCTTCTTACAGATAAAGCAGGAAGATTGCTTGGCTTTAGCATTCTGAGGCTGTCTTTTAAAGAAAACTTTTCTTTTTTAGTGACTGTTTGGGTAGAATCTGCGAGGACCTTTGCTTGAAAATCTTTTCTTTTTAGATATACACTGCGAACAGGCACAAGAACCTTTACTAAACTTTTTGGCCTTTTTCTGCTTATTACAACCAAAACTAGAGGTCTCTGTAAATATATCACAGACAGAGGAATCGAAACCAAGATGTTTCTTTAAAGACTTTTGGGTTTTTTTTCTTAGACATTCCTTTTGTAGGGCAGTGACAACATGCTCATGTAAACCAGCTATAGATAGTTCAGAGAGATCAACTTCTAGATCTTCTAATCTATCTCTAACTAGATCTGGGATTTTACCAGGCATGGCTGAAATATATTTTCGGAGATAAGCAGTGTTCTCCGAATCAGGTACCTTGTAGAGAAGGTCTTGCATGGTACAGAAGAATTTAGGCAATTGGGAGAGATGACATAATTTTTTATTCATGAATAGGTCAGCAAAATTATTTGTATCTACATGTAGCTCACCATAGAATTCATGAATTACGGCTTTCACAAGCTCATCAACTGGTTTTTCATGTTCGAAAATTCTAAGCTTGCTTCTTAGTGTTACTCTTTCCCGCCATATACCTAAATTACCGGTGAATCCCCATGTGAGTCTTAGAGCCAAATCACTCCAAGTAACTCTATCTTTGAAAAGCATTTTTTGGGTTTTAGCCCAAGCTTGCCATTTCTGTATAGTCACCATAATCTCAAGTTTTGATTTACAGTTGAGATTAGAAATGGGAGCACTCTCTATATTGGATGTAGAGAGAGTAGGATGGGCATCTGGGTCAATTGGGGCTTTTTTATTACTGCCATACTTAGCATTACACCATTTTTCCCATGCTATTTGGAAGGAGGATTTTGAGGAGGATTCTCCTTCTGTGGTCTTTGGAGGATCAGAGGAACCTTCATGCATTTGTTCATCACCATTAATAAATTTGAGATAATGTTCCTCTTGGATTTTATTCCTTGTTGTCTCTTGAATTTCTTTTTCAAGATCAGTAGCTTGACTTTTGACTAGATTAATCTTACTGACAGCAAGCTGTAAAACTTCAGCTATTCTAGCCAAAGTAGGATTAGCTAATTCACTAGCTAATTGCTTAAGGGTTAGTTGTTTATTTACATCTGAAGAAGAACTAGGAGTACCAAACCATTTGTAGGAAGCATTTCTTTCAACATCTTCCATTAAAATTGGAGAGGGAGGTTTTGTCTCTTCTTCAAAAGAATCTTTCAGACTGAAGATTGCAGTGTGGATTATTTCTAATTTTTCTAAAATTTGCTCAAGCTGAGACTTCATCTTCTCTTGATTGGTTTCTAAGTTATCAATCTCAGAATGCAAACCATTTAAGTGAATCTTTGTTTGCAACACGTCTTGCGCCATATCATCAATGTTTTGAGCAAGACAAACAGACTGATAATTAGCATAATTTTGAAGTCTAACAATGTCTTGAGGAGGGTCAGCATCTGCTTTCCTATACTTGATAAAATCTAGATCTGCTACCATATCATTTTGGAATTTGGGGACATGATTTCCTGGTCCTAGATTTATGTATGGTAGTTCAGTCTTTTTATCCCTGCCACTCTTGGGTAAAGGAGCATTTATCATTTTTATCACAGGGATAGCAAGTTCCTGACATTCTGAGAAATTGGGGTGTTGCCCTTTATGTTCTTGCTTAGACTGATATGTTCTAAAGTTCTGAGGAGCAGATGGAAAGTGAGTTAGATCTGAATGTACAGAAGTATCAGAAGAGTGTTCTTGTATTGGAAACTTTCTTTTGCAGTAATAACAATCTTTAGAACCTTTCTGATGAGTAAGTAAATGATCATCTAACTTAGAGTTACCAGCAATGGGTTTATATACAGGAGATTTTCTATGGGAGTAAGAAGTTGGGTGTCTTGCAGAAGGTGTTCTAGAGAGAGAACCAGAAGTACTGGTAGATAGAGAAGACATATGCCTATCTAGATCTTGTATGTGAGTACTCTGGGATCTACCTATTTTCAAGACATTTCTTCCAGAAGGATCTGTTTCGAATTTGAGTTCTTGAGGCATAGGAGGTGCAATCTGGGAATAAATAGGGAGATATTCTGCAGACCAATCTTCTATTTCTGTTAGTTTAGAAAATCCAATAGAAAGGGGAGAAACGTTGCCAGGTCCAACCACCACGGTTTCATTAGTAGCGCGCTTTAAGAGTTTAGGATTCAAAGCAGGCATAGTAGTGGAAACAAAACGAAGGCATATGGAGGTATGGAGTTGGGCAATCTTAGAACCTTCTGCCATGTTAAAGCCAACAAACTGTACATAGGCTTGCAGAAGAGAATTGATGTAAGGATCAGACAGAGATACTTGATATCGGGGTAGGGCTGAAGACCATACTGGACCATTATGGAGAGGAGCTTGGAAACCAGAAATAAGGGCGTCAGAGAATGAGTTATGTCTGGAATCAATTATACAGGTAAGAACAGAGGTATCCAGACCATGTCTGACAAGAGGATTTATACCAAACTGAATGAGTCCAATATGTATATACTTATAACCATTTTCTAAACCCCATTCGATATCATCGAGTTGGATCAAAGGAATTTGATAAACTGTTTGTCCAAGAGAGATAGGGACATTATTGGAACAATAACGGATTAATGTTGTAGCACGGAATTTAAACATTGGGAGCTTATATATTTTATCAGGCTCTATCTCAGGCATCTGCCAGTTGACATCTAGCTCATACTCTTGGGCAATGAGTCTAGTGTTATACAAAGTTTTAGGAGAACTAGACGAAGACTGACTAAGAAAATGGGAATACCATTTGGATGGTTTATATTTTACATCAGCAGAAATATCATAAGAAGATTGTTCATTCTGTGAAGCCATCTGGAACTACTGCTACTTCTGACAGAGTACTTAAATTATTGCAGGTATGCAAATATGCAAGTGGCAAGATCAACTTACAATAGGAAAAGGACTTTTTGCAGCAACACGCCTCTCTGGGCTTCAAACGTCGACTTACAGTCCTACAGCAACGGCTGGAGACTACTGTCAAGGAGATCACTTCACATGCACTGAGTATTTGCACATCTCACAATCATACACTTCAGACACAAGGCTCATTCAAGAGAAGAATCACTTCACGATAAATCTCTTTATATTAAATCCACTGATATGATAGGTACACTCTCATGCAGGAGGCATGGATTACAGACACATAATAACATGCAGGAGGCATGTATTACAGACACAGCCTATGAGATATAACTGCACAGAAAAGCAGGGCTTTTAGTCTTATGTTTTCTAATACAAGAGAATTAGACAGGCTCCTGGCCGACTGCTAAGGCAGAAACTATCTCGACACAACACTTATGTCTCTGATACCAATTTTACAGAGTGACTCTCCAGAGCACTAGGATCTTATTTTACACTTGAGATCAATGTTTTTCATTCACAGTCACAAGATCCCGAAGGCGAGTGAAGTGAAGAGGATACACACTGCTCGACTCTTAACAATTACTAAGACTTAGACTAGACTCTCTCAGACTAGCTCCTTCTTCCTCGATCTTCTTCCGAATGAATCAAATGAGAAGGCTAGAGCTTTATTTATACAATTTTGAGCAGTTTGTCGGTAGTAAGATACCTACAACTGCCGGTTAAACAAATGATTCCATGAAGTGGATGGGGCCGCTGTGGACTACAGTTGTTATCTCGTCCCTTGGAGGCTCGGCCATATGGGGACCCATCACAACTTTTACGGAATGACACTGACTAAAGTAATTATTCCTATCACAAGATTACACTGTGGAGTTCTACAGGAACCCACAGAACTGTCGGGACACCATTGTCGGCCCGATAGACATGAATGGAATAATCTTTATTACAAAGTAAAGGACACTAGGCCCATCATGTTTCCATACGATTTATTATATTCATTTCAACAATAGAATCAAAGGACTCATCACTGTTATAATTGAGGTGACTACTGGGTGGAGAGCTGCGATCATTTGAAAATGGAGGAAGCCCACTAAAACATCTGTAGAAGGGTGATCCTTGCATTGCTGGAATTAGGACATCATCTTGGACACATATATCTCCAAAATAATCACTTTTAACTTTGTAGCAAGGTGGTTGAGATGGTTCAGTTTCAACAAGATAAAGTTCACTACCTTTGAAGGATAGGTTGAAGACGAACCATGCTTCATAATGAGCAGCTTCATGAACTTCAGCTTGAAACCATTGGATGAAGGCTTCTTTGTTGGTATTTCTGAAAAATTCAGCATCTCTCGGACAGTATCTCCAGAAAAGTATATATAACCAACCAGACTAGAAATAGTAGTAATCTCTGAATGAAGAACATTCAAAAGTAATCCAGCAAGATCCTTCATACTTGGCTTGTAACATAATCTTGCAGTAAATATCATAGGATATGTCTGGTGTATATAGGATAATATATACTTTTCCTTGTGCCGGTCCTCCAGTCATTATTGATCTTTCGACATACTGGCTATTTCTGAAAAAGCTACCAAAACTCTCTAGATGATTATAGGATTGTACCCAAAATCTTAAAATATTTATACAATCTGCACAAGACTTAATACTATAGACTAAACAATCAAAGTAGTAGCAATATGTACAATGATCACACACTAGGATCCATCTGAATCCTGGTGGAGGAGCATCCCTTATGCTCAAGGAGGATGAAGCCATTTAATTGATTTGTCTTTCTCTTTTGGAGGAGCTGCTTCTCTGGTAAGCAGATCAGCTATATAGTTATCTTTTCCAGGCTTGTATTGGATTTCAAAGTCGAAACCATCAAGCCACAAGCTCCACCTTAGAATTCTGTTATTTCCCTGTTCAAGCAATCTTTGGTTAGATAACATTCCTTTCATATGCTTCAGGTCTGTTCTTACAATAAAATGTACAGGTTTAAGAAACATCCTGAATTTCTTGATGCCATTTTTGACAGCAAGTATTTCTTTGTGCGAGGAAGGATATCTTGATTCTGTATCACTGAAACATCCAGAAGTATATATGCATACTTCTTCCAGCTTTGGTCCATTCTTTTGTAGTAAAACTACTGCCCAAGTATCATTAGAAGCATCAGTTTCCAATATCAGCTGCATTGACATGTCTGGAAGATATAGTTTAGGCAAGTTCTG
The DNA here is from genome assembly GCA_009831015.1 of Picea engelmannii. NCBI lineage: Eukaryota > Viridiplantae > Streptophyta > Pinopsida > Pinales > Pinaceae > Picea > Picea engelmannii. The sequence goes on along the minus strand of ML792152.1, from coordinate 16,972 downwards.
GATTTTCTGCTTGATTATCTGTACTGCTTGAGTCATTTTATAATTCCAAGGAATTGCTTTGCTCAATCTTTTTTGCAATATCCGCACATCTTTTGCTTGGTTCTCATGGAACTGGCAGATATAGTTAAGGCAACCAAGGAATCTCTGTAATTGCTTTTGATCTAGTATCTCATCAGGGAAATCAGATAATTTCTTCAGTACATGGTCTTGTAGTTCAACTTCACCTTTGGAAAGTATAAGACCAAGGTACTCAATCTTTGTTTGTGCCCAACACATCTTAGATTTGTTGAGCACTAGTCCATGTTTATATAGCAGATCATAAACCTGCTTCAAATGTTGTACATGTGTTTTACAACCTAATGAGCAAATAAGTAAGTCATCAATATATACAATTACAAAATGCAAATGCTTGAAAATATCATCCATCCATTTTTGGAATTCAGATGGAGCATTTTTCAATCCAAAAGGCATTACTTTCCACTGGTATTGTCCATGAGGAACAACAAATGCAGTTTTATATCTGTCTTTAGGAATAATGCCTATTTGCCAAAATCCGCTCTTCAGATCAAATTTACTGAAGACATTGCATTTCCCAATTTTAGAGAATAATAATTCTTTTGAAGGTAAGGGGAATCTAATGGGTAACAAAGCATCATTTAATGCTCTGTAATTTATGACCATTCTAGGTTTTCCCCTTTTCTGCTCACTGTGCTTGTTGACATAAAAGGCAAGACAAGCCCAAGGGCTTCTACTTACTTCTATTAGCTTTCTTTCCAACAGCTCTGAGATCTCCTTCTTGCAATATTCCATTTCAGTAGGAGACATGTGATTTGCAGAGGCCTTCTGAGGTTTGGGAACATAATCTTCTTTATAAGGGAGATTGACAAAATATTGCTCTCTGCTCCAAAAAGCATTGGGATAATCAGAAGTACAATCATTCTCTATTTTCTCTTTGATATCTTTGATTATCTCCATTCCATGTTTTTCTACATGACCTACAATCTTTTGGATTTGAGCAAGACAACTTGCAGATTTATCAATCTTTTGCATTGTTTCTTTGACTGCAATTCTTGTCTCAAATGTGGACTTACTTGGTATTTTCAAAGTATTGCCAGAAACTGTAAGTTGTACAAAATTATTTCCTACAGTCAATGGTAAACATTTATTGACAAAATCTTGTCCTAGAAGTATATCTGCACCTGTATCAAAACAATACAAAGTGACTGGTACTTTCTCTTCCTGGATATAGATAGGGAAGTCAGGAGCAATATACTGAATCTTTAACTCAGTCTTATTGACATCTCTAAACGATATATCTATAGGCTGCCAGAAATAGGAAGGCAAGGCTCCATGCTTGGCACAGGAATTCATTGCACCAGTATCTACTTGTGCATCCAAGGTATAATGCAGATATCCTTGAACTCTAATATTTACAGAGATGACAAGCCTGTCATCTAATCCTTTGACTAGCTTAGTCTCAGATATTTCTTCTTCTAACTGTGCATTGAATATCTCTTTCTCAAATTGTTGTTCTCTTTTAGTCTTGAGATATTTCAATTCTTCTTTTTGCAGTTTTAGACTTTTCCACATTTCTTGTATTAATGCTTCTTTTTCTCTGATTGTTTCTTCAAGATGAAAGATTGTATTTTCAAGAGAATCATCTTGATCAGGTTCAGGAATAACAATAGCTTTATGTTTATCTTTGCCTTTTGCCTTATACTTATCTGCTTTGTTTGAAGCAGAAACAAAGTCAGCATCCGTTGGTGTATAATGGTGAATATTCACCACACTTAGCTGTAATTTTATGGAGGATGGTAGTAATTGCTAATCAAAATACTAGCTATTAACTCCAGGGGACTCAGTGAGATTTGATCCAATACTCTATGTGAACTTTCACACAAGAACATCTACCGATAGAGCTAAACATTAGGACATAAATAATCATGTCAATATAAATGTCATGATAAAATACATCATTCTTAGTGTTTTGATTTCTAGAGCTCTTATCTCCTTTGACAATACTTTGTTGTTGCACCGATAGACGCTTTTAACACCTCAACATGAGGGAGATATGTAATTCCTTTCATGCTAAACATGGAGTTGACACGTTACACTTAACAAATATTAATAACAAAAAACAATATTCAATGTCGGCCATAAATAAAGTGTTTTAATGTCCACCTCAAGTAAAATATTTTTATATCACTATTATCTGTCTATGTATCTATACATAAAGTAATTGAAAGTAAAAAAATCTTATTTTTCCTTGTAGTGTTTTTTACATCCTAGTATGAGGGAGATGTGTAATTCCTTCATTGCCTAACAAAAAGTTGACAAGTGGCATTTTAAAACTATGTTATACCTTTTAATCCTATAAAATAATGGAAATTATAACACCAATTCAAGCACTCAAAATACATTATAACATCAATTCAAGCACTCAAAATACAATCAATTTAGATCAGTTTTAATTCTATATCTATGGTGGAGAGGGATTAAATCTATGAAAATGCAAACCTTTTTTAATATATAAATATCCAAAGAAAATTTTACATGTTCACAAATTTAATCATACTTAATATTTCATAAACAAATAATTAAAATAATTTTATATTAATTTTAGTATCGTAAAATTTGCACTTGGATTTATATATCTATAATCAAAATAATATCAATAATATCAATTAATTCTTAAAATTCATTATAAATTAATCACTATACTACCATAAAACTAAAAATAACTATCTGTTTTTTTTTTTTTGTAAGTAAGTAAAAGGTAGAGTAATATAAATGAAATACTACTTTACACAACCCTTTAATTGAGATACTAAGAACAAAGTAGCATCCCGGGGAAGGGAGAAATCCAGGAGGAGGACAAAAGGGTCTAGCTACTTATCTGCATATATTAGGCATTGGAGTGGCATCAATATCTCTTTGATAAGATGTATACACTCCATTAGAAAAGTGGCTGAGTCTAAGGGATCCACTAACAATGAGAGCAATCTTCCATCAAGAACTTGGGTGAAGTTTTGGAGTGATGTTGTTTCCCTAGAGTCTCCCCCCTTCCCATGTATCAATTTGGGAAAGGAAGGAAATATCTATTGTTTGAGCCTTGTGCACATAAGTGAGAGTTGAAGGGATGAGCCCCCTCTCCCCCAAAGATACTGGTAGGGATCTATCGTAATCTATGAGAGCCATTGGGGCCACCTTAAAATTGGGACGTGCATGTGCAAGTGGAGAAGTAATGCACATGCAGGGTGATGTCTTATGTCTTATTCATTGAAAGAAAGAGCTCCTAAATCCAAGTAGGGTAGCTTAGAAAACCTAGGGGGTGGATCCTAAGATGAGGAGATTGTGATGGTTTTGATGGGGAAGGAGAGTAGAGGCACATAAAAGTAGAATTGATCCATTTTTCACACACACACACACACACACATATTCTCTAAGGAAAACCTTGTAGGATCTTCCCCTCGTCCAAAGAATATTTGAATGGAGAGTGGCTCAATTTCTAGCCACATTAGAGGTTGATAACCTTGAGGGATTTGAATGGATTTGAACTTGTAACCTATGACCTTCTCATCGGGAACATGCCTTGAGTGGATGGTTCAATTGAGTGAGCTAACCCTTGAGGCTTTTATTTCCAAGGAAAACCTCACAGGGAAACATAATGGATATGTCCCCACATTTGTGGATGACATCCCTAGTAAACGTGTATGTGTATACTAGTGCACATAACACATGTTGATTTGAATTAGGCACCTATTGGCATTGAACCAACTAAATACTCAACAAAATCGGGGACAACCTATTTAGCTTACCCCTTGGGATTTATCTAAGGAAAACCTCACAGGGAAACCCAATAGATGCTTCCCCACATTCATGGACGACAACCCTAGTAAACTCGTTAACATAGACTAGTGCACCTCACTTATGGGGATTCAAATCTAGCACTTGCCAACACAAAACTAGCCAAATGCCCAACATTGGTGACAACTAATTGAACTAAACCTCTCTCTCTTTTTAAAGAGAGAGAGAGGTTTAGTTCAATTAGTTGTCACCAATGTTGGGCATTTGGCTATAAAAAGAGAGAGAGAGGTTTAAAGAGAGAGAGAGGTTTAGTTCAATTAGTTGTCACCAATGTTGGGCATTTGGCTATAAAAAGAGAGAGAGAGGTTTAGTTGAATTAGTTGTCACCAATGTTGGGCATTTGGCTAGTTTTGTGTAAGGAAAATCTCATAGAAACCAAAGGGGCGCTTCCCAACATTTATGCATGGCATCCTCAGTAAACCTATTGGTGTGGACTAGTGTATCTCACCTTGGGGACGTTAGCTCAACTCATTGTTCTTGATATCGTTGAGTAATAAAAAGTGTGTGTGTGTGTGTGTGTAACATCTATGCATGGCATCCTCAATAAACCTGTCAGTGTGGACTAGCGTATCTCACCTTGGGGGATTTGAACTAGGCCCTTATCGACATGGAACTAACCAAATGCTCCACAATATTGATGACAATCCCAAGAGGTTAGCTCAACTCATTGTTGTTGATATTGTCAAGTAATAAACTCTCTCTCTCTCTCTCTCTCTCTCTCTCTCTCTCTCTCTCTCTCTATATATATATATATATATATATATATCCTTACAGATTCCTCCCCCACCCCTTCATTGATATTTTTTATGGAGGATTGTAATGACCCTTTACTTATTAATGTGAATAATTTCATAAATAATCCTAAAAATTAGCTAAATTATAATTAATTATTATATAACTTTAATTAATTATATGTTATTAATTAATTATTTTTTACTATGATTAGCTTAAGTATGATTAACTCTTTAATTGAGGGTTAATGAATAATTAATTATTAAGTGAGTCATTAATTGATTAAGTATTAAATTAATGGTTAAAATAAGATGTAATGATTAAATGGGGTTACGTATCCCATAGGGGGATAACGTAACCCATACGTAAAAGGGAAATATTTAATAAAGGATAAGACCATTAAATAGAAATAAATGGATGAATAAGGCATTAATTAAGGGATAAGGTGTTTGGTGGAGGGGTGAATGTGCGAGGGCGGTGAAGGAGGCATAAGGGAAGGAGAAGGATTATGGAGAGGGGATATTGATTCATGCATTGGATGAGAGGGGAAAATGGGGAGTATGGGGACAGAGTTAGTTGACAGTGGGATTTACAGTGCACCGGGGCTGAGGGGTTTTGGGCTCGGAGGGCTAGGACGTCCATTGATGTCCTAGGGCTAGGGGTACTAGTCGGTAGGGTGGTTGGTTTTGGGGTGTCCTAAGGAGCAGGTTCAAGCAAAGGGAGCAAGCTGCGGCAGATAGCATCAGAAAGAGGTATTTAAACTCAAATTTGTGGATTGATTACTTAAATTTAGTATGTATTGCCAAATTTTATTTACGCAAGTATGGAGATAGCTTTGCAAATTATGAAAATTATACTT
>ML792151.1:382858-400045 GCA_009831015.1 Picea engelmannii | reverse complement strand
AGTCAATACCGATAAAATCATCATCATATATAACTAAAACATGTGAAAGTCAAATATGTGAGTAGATCAATAACATGTCAAAATGATACACGTCAAGATGATACATGTGCAAATGATATAAGTCAAAATGATACATGTCAAAACGATACAACTCAATAATATGGTACTACAGGTGAAAATGATACATATGATAGTAAACATGAAAAGAGGCATCATAACGATATATCAACAATGATCCATGATGGAGTCTATATGATCAATGTCACTCGCTACTACCAGCAACTGGCTCATTATCATCATCATTATCATGATGATCATCAATGTGATCATCATCATCGTCTGCCTCGGTGTCTTATACATATGCCTCATCATTATCATCTCCCATGTATGTATCAGACCCATTATAATCTAGATCTATCTCGTGAGGATCAACTGGATCTTTTGGAAGACCTGTGTTCTACAAAAAAAAACATTCAAAATGAAAAGTTATTATTTATTTCATGCAATAATTATTTTTTGTGTTCTATTTCTAATATTACAGCATATGAAATGAAACCATAATCATATTAAATCATATCAAAGTGCACATACCACAATAAAATTTCAAATAAGTTACATATAAGATGTCATTTCAATGATGTAAAATATGCAACAATTCAAATAAACATTAGTAAAGATCATAAAAAAAATTGTTATGCATTTTAGCTATCAATTGTAAATTATTTTACATAATTGTAAGTGCCAACCCTCTCCATTTTGTGCTATAGATGATTATGTTTGCCTTGAAGATCCTTTGAGAGTTAACTGGTCTATATATCTTCTTCTCTTATATTTCACAAATGAATATTTTTCTTGGACATTTTGGCACTGTAATATGATTCAAAGGTCCTTGGAGAATTAACTAGTTTATGGGTAATTATGAATATTCTCTCAATACTTATTCAACTAGACCACATCCAAATGTCAATCCTTCCAAAGAAAGCATTTACATGTTTATTTCAAACAATATTCACTTCCAGACATGCTCTTGTGCAAATGTAATGTCCAGCCTTGAATACATTAAAGAAATGCAACATTTGGATTAAGGGGTCCAATTTATGAAACCATGCCTCGGGAGTAGATGGACAATGTGGTCACCTAGTCCATGCCTAAACAAGCTTGCAACATCTCACGAAACTCAAAGGAGGTATTGGCCAAGAATCCCCGAAATGGTTTGAGATGCGACATGCAACTTCACATAAAACGAAAAATCGAGGCTCAGATTCAAGAACCGTCGTCTTCGATGGATTCTTGGCATAGGATTTCAGCTAGAGCACCCCTCACTCCCGAGTTCCATGCCTCGGATGTTGATTTACTCATTTATCTCAAGAACTAGGGTTTTTCTCAGTTGAAAGTAATGCAACATTTGGATTAAGGGGTCCAATTTATGAAATCATGCCTCAAGAGCGGATGGACAATGTGGTCACCTATTCTATGCCTAAACAAGCTTGCAACATCTCACGGAACTAAAAAATGCTGCTCCGTTAGGTTTTTATCCCCCGAGAGGATATTGGTCGAGAGTCCCCGAAATGGTTTGGAATGCGACTTGCAACTGAGCATAAAACGAAAACCAAGACTCGAATTGAGGAATCGTCGACTCAGTTGGATTCCTAGCATAGGATTTGAACTAGAGAACCCCTCACTCCTGAGTCCCATGCCTTGTAAGTTGCTTTATTCATCAATTTCGAGAACTAGGGTTTTTCTTAGTAAGAAACAATGCAACATTTGGATTAAGGGGTCCAATTTATGAAACCATGCCTCAAGAGTGGATGGAAAAAGTGGTCACCTAGTCCATGCCTAAACAAGCTTGCAACATTTCACGGAACTCAAAAATGTTGTTCCGTTAGGTTTTTATGCCCCGAGGAGGAATTGGCCAAGAGTCCCTGAAATGGTTTGGGATGTGGCTTGCAACTGGGCATAAAACGAAAACTGAGACTCGTATTGCAGAACCATTGACTATGTTGGATTCATGGCATATGATTTTAGATAGAGCACCCATCACTACCGGGTCCCATGCCTCAGAGGTTGCTTTATTCATCGATTTCAAGAACTAGGGTTTTGCTCAATAAGAAGCAATGTAACATTTCAATTAAGGGGTACAATTTATGAAACCGTGCCTCGAGAGAAGATGGAAAAAATGGTCACCTAGTCCATGCCTAAAAAAGCTTGCAACATTTCACAGAACTCAAAAGTGTTGCTCTGTTATGTTTTTATGCCCCTAGGAGGAATTGGCCAAGTGTCCCCGAAATGATTTGTGATGTGGTTTGCAACTGAACATAAAATGAAAATCGAGACTCATATTGCAGAACTGTCGACTTCGTTGGATTCCTGGCATACGATTTCAACTAGAGCACCCCTCACTCCCAGGTCCCATGCCTCAGAGGTTGCTTTATTCATCGATTTCGAGAACTAGGGTTTCTCCTAGTAAGAAACACTGCAACATTTGGATTAAGGGGTTTAATCTATGAAATTGTTCCTCGGGAGAAGATGAACAAAGTGGTCACCTAGTCCATGCCTACACAAGCTTGCAACATCTCACGAAACTCAAAAATGTTGCTCCGTTAGGTTTTTATGCCCTGAGGAGGTATTAGCCCTAGAATATTCAAGACATCATTTCCATGGCAGATAACAACCCTAGAATATTCAAGACATCAAGCCCTAAAGGCTAAAAATTATGATAGAAATGTGATAAAAAGTGTCAAGGTGTATTCTAGCGAAGAAAAATGACAATTGAACCCTAGACGTCAAGCTAACAAGGTTGGAAATTGAGGGTAAGTCTTTCGTTGCCATGCCTTGCCTTTCCATGCCATGCCTTTCCTTTCCTTGCCATGCCTTGCCTTGCCTTTCCATTCCATGACATGCCATGCCTTGCCTTTGCATGCCTTGCCATGCCATGCCTTGCCTTTCCATGCCATGCAATTCCTTGCCTTGCCATGCCATGCCTTACCTTTCCATGCCTTGCCTTTCCATGCCATGCCATGCCATGCCATGCCATGCCATGCCATGCCTTCCCTTTGTATTCCTTTCCATGCAATGCCTTGTCATGCCATGCATTGCCTTGCCTTGCCATGCCATTCCATGCCATGCCAGGCCATGCCATGCCATGCATTTCCTTGCCTTGCCATGTCATGCCATGCCATGTCATGCCATGCCATGTCATGCCATGCCATGTCTTGCTATGGTATCCTATGGTATGGTATGCCTTTGCATACCATGCCTTGCATTCACTTGCCATGCATTGTCTATCCATACCATGCCTTTCCTTGCCTTTCCATGTCATACCTTGCGAAACAATGCCATGCCCTGTCATCCCATGCCTTTCCCTACCATGCCATGCCTTGAATTTGCATGCCTTGGTATGCCATGCCATAGTATGGTATGCCTTGCCTTGCCTTGGTATGGTATGATATGGAATGATATGCCTTTCCTTGCCATGCTATGGTATGGTATCCTTGGCATGGTATGGTATGGTATGCCTTGCCATGCTATGGTACAATATGGTATGGTATGCCTCTCCATACCATGCCTTGCATTCACTTGGAATGCCTTGTCTTTCTATACCATGTCTTTCCATACAATGCCATGCCTTGTATTTCCTTGCCTTGCCATGCCATGCCTTGCCATACCATGCATTTCCTTTCCATGCCATGCCTTTCTTTTCCTTTCCATGCCTTGTCATGCCATGCCATGCCTTGCATGGCCTTTCCTTGCCATTCCATGTCATCCCTTCGCATGGTATGGTATAGTATGGTATCCTTGGCATGGTATGGTATGGTATTGTATGCCTTGCCTTGCCATGCTATGGTATGGTATGGTATGGTATGCCTTGCCTTGTCATGCTATAGTATGGTATGATATGCCTTTCCATACCATGCCTTGCAATGCCATACCTTGCATTCACTTGCCATGCCTTGTATTTCCATACCATGCCTTGCCATGTCAAGCCATGCCTTTCCCTGCCATGCCATGCCATGCCTTGCCTTGCCTTGTCCTTCCATGCCTTGCCTTTGCATGCCTTGCATTGCCTTCCCTTTGCATGCCTTGCATTTCATTGCCTTGCCATGCCATGCCATGGTATGCCTTTCCTTGGTATGGTATTGTATGCTATGGTATCCTTGGCATGGCATGGTATGGTATGGTATGGTATGCCTTGCCTTGCCATGCCATGGTATGGTATCCTTGGCATGGCATGGTATGGTATGATATGCCTTGCCTTGCCATGCCATGGTATGGTATGCCTTTCCTTGCCATGCTATGGTATGGTATGGTATGCCTTTCAATGCCATGCCTTGCCTAATGAACAAGTTTAATACGTAAATATTGCTTGTTCTAAATGAACAATTTTAATATTTAAAAATTACAATCAAAGGATTAATTAAGCATGCAATTCTACAACTTGTTATCCCATATATCTTAGATAAAGATACTTGCATGAGAATTTTAATGTCATAACATAAGCTCTGTTTATTCATATATCTAAGGTATCTTCATAGTTGTCAAACATGGATTATCATAATTAATAGGATTTACCTATACCTACACCTAGACCTAGAACTAGACCTAGAGCTAGACCTTGCCTTGCCTTGGAATGTAATGCCATGCTTAGCCTTGTTATGTCTTTCTTTTGATTTCCTTGACTTGTCTTGCTTTGCATTTCCTTGCCTTTCCTTGCATTTCCATACCAACATGTCCCTAAATGGCTTGAGGAGGCGAGTTGCAACTCGCGATAAAACTCAAACCGGGACTCAGATGGGCGAACCGTTGGTTGCATTAGATCTAGAGGACTGGGTTTCAGCTAGTGGGGCCCCTATGCTATCATTTCCTCAACTGGAAAACCATTTGTTGGAGTATCTCCAACACTAGTGGTTTGCTCAATGAGGCATAGTGCAAGTTCTGAAGAGGAGGTCAATTTTCAAGAACACTCTGTTGAGAATTTGTGTGTAGTGTAGTCGCATGGGCCTTGGCCAAACAAACTTGTGAGAGCTTACATAACTTTGTTATGATACTTAGTTTGGATTTTATGCCCTAGACCAAATTTGCTATATGTCCCTAACTGGCTTGAGGAGGCAAGTTTCAACTCGCAATAAAACTCAAACCGAGACTCAGATGAGCGAATCGTCAATTGCACTACATCCGGAGCACCGGGTTTCAACTAGTGGGGCCCCTCCACTATCATTTCGTCGACCAAAAAATCATTTGTTGGAGTAATTTCGACACTAGTGTTTTGTTCAATGAAGCATAATGTAATTTCTGAAGCGGAGGTCGATTTTCAAGAACGTTGTGTCGGGCATTTTTGGGTAGTGTGTTTTCATGGGCCTTGGCCAAACAGACTTATGGGAGGTTACGAAACTTCGTTATTTTTCTCTGTTTGGATTTTATGCCCCTGGACCAAATTGGCCACATGTCCTTGAATGGCTTGATGAGGCAAACTACAATTCACAATCAAACTCAAATCGGGACTCAGATGGATGAACCGTTAGTTGCATTGGATCTGGAGCACCAAATTTCAACTAGTGGGGCCTCTCCGCTATCATTCCGTCAACCAAAAAATCATTTGTTGGAGTATCTCCGGCACTAGGGTTTTGCTCAATGAGGCATATTTCCATTTCTGAAGAGGAGGTCAATTTTTGAGAACATTGTGTCGGGCGTGTTTAGGTAGTGTAGTCACGTGGGCCTTGGCCAAATAGACTTCTGGGAGCTTATGGAACTCCATTATGCTGCTCGGTTTGGATTTTATGACCCCGAACCAAATTTACCACATGTCCCTGAATGGCTCAAGGAGGCGAGTTGCAACTCACGATAAAACTCAAACTAGGACTGGGATAGACGAACTTTCAGTTGCATCATATCTGGAGCACCGGGTTTCAGCTAGTGCGGCCCCTCTGTTATCATTTCGTTGACCGAAAAATCATTTGTTGGAGTATCTTTGAGACTAGGGTTTTGCTCAATGTGGCATAGTGCAATTTCTGAAGAGGAGGTCAATTTTCAAGAACACTATGTCGGGAGTTTGTGGGTAGTGTAGTCACATGGGCCTTGTCCAAACTAACTTACAAGAGCTTACGACACTCCATTATGTTGCTCGGTTTGGATTTTTTGACCCAAACCAAATTGGCCACATGTTCCTGAATGGATTGACGAGGCAAGTTTCAACTCATGATAAAACTCAAAATGAGACTAGGATGGACGAACCGTTAGTTGCATTGGGTTCAAAGCACCGGGTTTCAGCTAGTGGATCCCCTCTACTATCATTTCATTAATCAAAAAATGGTTTGTTGGAGTATCTTTGGCACCAGGGTTTCGCTCAATGAGGCATAGTGCAATTTTTGAAGAGAAGGTCGATTTTCAAGAACACTGTGTCAGGCGTTTGTGGGTACTGTAGTCGCGTGGGCCTTGTCCAAAAAAACTTGCGGGAGCTTACGGACCTCCGTTGTGCTGCTTGGTTTGAATTTTATGCCCCGAAGCCAAATTGGCCACATGTCCCTGAATGGCTTGAGGAGACGAGTTTCAAGACGCGATAAAGCTCAAACTGAAACTCGGATGGGCTAACCGTCAGTTGAATTGGATCCAAAGCACCGGTTTTAAGCTAGTTGGACTTCTCTGTTATTATTCCGTCGAATGAAAAATCATTTGTTAGAGTTTCTCCGTCACTAGGGTTTTGGTAAATTAGGCAAAGTGCAATTTTTGAAGAGGAGGTTGATTTTCAAGATCACTGTGTCGAGCGTTTGCAGGTAGCATAGTCGCATGGGCCTTGGAAAAACAGACTAACGGGAGCTTACGAAACTCTGTTATGCTGCTCGGTGGATTTTATGCCCTCGAACCAAATTGGCCACATGTCCATGAATTGCTTGAGGAGGCGAGTTGCAACTCAGAATAAAACTCAAACTGGGACTTGGATGGATGAACCGTCAATTGCATTAGATTCAAAGAACCAAGTTTCAGCTAGTGGGGCCCCTACACGATCATTCCGTCAACCAGAAAACTGTTTGTTGGAGTATCTTTGGCATTAGGGTTTTGCTTAGTGCTTATTACATATGTTTGACAATTTAACAATCTGTTAGGCTAGACATGGCATGGAAAGTGAAGGGATGGAAAGGAAAGGAAAAACAAGTAAAGGCATGGCACAATAAGGCATGGCAAGTGAAGGCATGGAAAATCATGACATGGCATGACAAGTGAAGGCATGGAAAGGAAAGACATGGCAAGGCAAGTGAAGGAAACACAAGGCAAATCATGGCATGGAAAGGCAAGTGAAGGTATGGCATGGTAAGGAAAGGGAAGGAAAGGCAAGGAAAGGCATGGAAAGGCAAGGAATGTAAAGTGAAGGCGAGTAATGGCAAGGTATGGAAAGTGAAGGAAAGGAATGGCAAGGCATGGCAAGGTAAGGCATGACAAGGCATGGAAAGGCAAGGCATGGCAAGGCGAGGCAATTGAAGGCATGGCATGGCAAGACATGGAAAGAAAAATGAAGGTAAGGCAAGGTAGGGCAAGGTGAGGTGAGGCAAGGAAAGGCATGGAAACTAGAGCAACCCTCACTACCGGGTTCCATGCCTCAGATGTTGATTTACTCATTTATTTCGAGAACTAGGACTTTGCTCAGCTAAAAACAATGCAACGTTTGGATTAAGGGGTCCAATTTATGAAATTGTGCCTCTGGAGTGGATGGACAATGTGGTCACCTAATCCATGCCTAAACAATATTGCAACATCTCATGGAACTCAAAAATGCTACTTCATTAGGTTTTTATCCCTCAAGTAGGTATTGGCCAAGAGTCCTTGAAAAGGTTTGGGATGTGACTTGCAACTGGGCATAAAACGAAAACTAAGACTCAGATTGAGGAACTGTTGACTCCGTTGGATTCCTGGCATAGGATTTTAGCTAGAGCAACCCTCACTCATGGGCCCCATGCCTCAAAAGTTGCTTTATTCATCGATTTTGAGAACTAGGGTTTTGCTCAGTAAGAAGCAATGCAACATTTGGATTAAGGGGTCCAATTTATGAAACCATGCCTCGAGAGTGGATGGACAAAGTGGTCACCTAGTTCATGCCTAAACAAGCTTGCAACATCTCACGGAACTAAAAAATGTTGCTCTATTAGGTTTTTATGCCCCGAGGAGGAATTGGCCAAGAGTCCTTGAAATGGTTTGGGATGCGGCTTGCAATTGGGCATAAAATGAAAACTGAGACTCATATTGCGGAACCATTGACTCCGTTGGATTCCTAGCATATGATTTTAGCTAGAGCACCCATCACTCTCGAGTCCCATGCCTCATAGGTTTCTTTATTCATCAATTTCAAGAACTAGGGTTTTGCTTAGTAAGAAGCAATGCAACATTTCGATTAAGGGGTCCAATTTATGAAATCGTGCCTCGAGAGTGGATGGACAAAGTGGTCACCATGTCCATGCCTAAACAAGCTTGGAGCATCTGACAAAACTCAAAAATGCTGCTCTGTTAGGTTTTTATGCCTCGAGGAGGAATTGTCCAAGAGTCCCCGAAATGATTTGGGATGCAGTTTGCAGCTGGGCATAAAATGAAAACCGAGACTCAGATTTAGGAACCGTCGACTCCGTTGGATTCTGTCTTTCGTTTCCATGCCTTTCCTTGCCATGCCATGCCTTTCCTTTCCTTTCCATGCTTTTCCTTGCCTTTCCTTGCCATGCCATGCCATGCCTTGCCTGCCTTGCCATGCCATGCCTTGCCTTTCCATGCCATGCATTGCCTTGCCATGCCATGCCATGCCATGCCATGCCTTGCCTTTCCATGCCTTGCCTTGCCATGCCATGCCATGCCATGTCATGCCTTGCCTTTGCATGCATTTCCATGCCATGCCATGCATTGCCTTGCCTTCCCATGCCATGCCATTCCATGCATTTACTTGCCAAGCCATGCCATGCATTGCCTTGCCTTGCCATGCCATGCCTTGCTATGGTATGGTATGCCTTGCACACCATGCCTTGTCTATCCATACCATGCCTTGCCATGCCATGCCTTGCTATGGTATGGTATGCCTTGCACACCATGCCTTGTCTATCCATACCATGCCTTGCCTTGCCTTTCCATGTCATACCTTGTGATACCATGCCATGCCTTGTCATCCCATGCCTTTCCCTGCCTTTCCATGCCATGCCATGCCTTTCCATGCTATGCCATGCCTTGAATTTTCATGCCTTTCCATGCCATGCCTTGCCTTTCCTTGCCTTTCCATGCCATGCCATGGTATGGTATACCTTGTGTTGCCATGGTATGGTATGGTATGGAATGATATGCCTTGCCTTGCCATGCTATGGTATGGTATCCTTGGCATGGTATGGTATGCCTTTCCATGCTATGGTACAGTATGGTATGGTATGCCTCTCCATACCATGCCTTGCAATTCCATGCCTTGCATTCACTTGCCATGGCTTGTCTTTCCATACCATGTCATGCCTTGTCTTTCCATGCCATGCCATGCCTCACCATACCATGCATTGCCTTTCCATGCCATGCCTTTCCTTTCCTTTCCATGCTCTATCATGCCATGCCATGCCTTGCCTTTGCATGCCTTGCATTTCCTTTCCTTTCCATGCCATTCCATGCCATGTCATGCCTTGGCATGGTATGGTATGGTATGGTATCCTTGGCATGGTATGGTATGGTATTGTATGCCTTGGATTGCCATGCTATAGTATTCTATGGTATGGTATGCCCTGCCTTGTTATGCTATAGTATGGTATGGTATGCCTTTCCATCCCATGCCTTGCATTCAATTTCCATGCCTAGTATTTCCATACCATCCCTTGCCATGCCATACCATGCCATGCCTTTTCATGCCATGCCTTTCCCTGTCATGCCATGCCATGCCATGCCTTGCCTTGCCTTGTTGTGCTATGCCATGCCATGCCTTGCATTGCCTTCCCTTTGCATGCCTTGCCTTGCCTTGGTATGGTATGCCTTTCCTTGGTAAGGTATTGTATGCTATGGTATCCTTGGCATGGTATGGTATGGTATGGTATGCCTTGCCTTGCATGCTATGGTATGGTATCCTTGGTTGGTATGGTATGGTATGATATGCCTTGCCTTACCATGCCATGGTATGGTATGGTATAGTATGGTATGGTATGCCTTTCCTTGCCATGCTATGGTATGGTATGGTATGCCTTTCAATGCCATGCCTTGCATTCACTTGCCATGCCTTGCCTAATGAACAAGTTTAATACGTAAATATTGCTTGTACTAAATGAACAATTTAAATATGTAAAAATTACAATCAAAGGATTCATTAAGCATGTAATACTACAACTTGTTATCCCATATATCTTAGATAAATATACTTGCATGAGAATTTTAATGTCATAACATAATCTCTCTTTATTCATATATCTAAGGCATCTTCATAGTTGTCAAACATGGATTATCATAATTAATAGGATTTACCTATACCTACACCTAGAACTAGACCTAGAGCTAGAGCTAGGCCTTGCCTTGCCTTGTAATGTAATGCCATTCTTAGCCTTGTTATGTCTTTCTTTCGATTGCCTTGACTTGTCTTGCTTTTCATTTCCTTGCCTTTCCTTGCATTTCCATACCAACATGTCCCTAAATGGCTTGAAGAGGCGAGTTGCAACTCACGATAAAACTCAAACTGGGACTCGAATGGGCAAACAGTTGGTTGCATTAGAACTAGAGCACTGAGTTTCAGCTAGTGGGGCCCCTACGCTATCATTTCCTCAACCGTAAAACCGTTTGTTGGACTATCTCCAACACTAGTGTTTTTCTCAATGAGGCATAGTGCAAGTTTTGAAGAGGAGGTCAATTTTCAAGAACATTGTGTCGAGAATTTGTGTGTAGTGTAGTCGCGTGGGCCTTAGCCAAACAAACTTGGGAGAGCTTACAGAACTTCGTTATGCTACTCAGTTTGGATTTTATGCCCCAGACAAAATTTTCCACATGTCCCTAAATGGTTTGAGGAGGCAAGTTGCAACTCGCAATAAAACTCAAATCGGGACTCAGATGTGGGCGAATCGTCACTTGCACTACATTCGAAGCACCGGGTTCTAGCTAGTGGGGCCCCTCCACTATCATTTCGTTGACCAAAAAATCGTTTGTTGGAGTATCTCCGATGCTAGTGTTTTGTTCAATGAGGCATAATGCAATTTCTGAAGCGGAATTCGATTTTCAAGAACACTGTGTCGGGCATTTGTAGGTAGTGTATTTGAGTGGGCCTTGGCCAAACAAACTTATGGGAGGTTACGAAACTTTGTTATTTTGCTCGGTTTGGATTTTATGCCCCTGGACCAAATTGGCCACATGTTCTTGAATGACTTGATGAGGTGAACTACAACTCACGTTAAAACTCAAATCGGGACTCATATGGATGAACCGTTAGTTGCATTAGATCTGGAGCATAGGGTTTGAGCTAGTGGGGCCCCTCCGCTATCATTCTGTCAACCAGAAAACTGTTTGTTGGAGTATCTCTGGCACTAGGGTTTTGCTCAATGTGGCATATTTCCATTTCTGAAGAGGAGGTCGATTTTTACTAACATTGTGTTGAGCATTTTTGGGTAGTGTAGTCGCATGAGCCTTAGCGAAATAGACTTGTGGGAGCTTACAGAACTTCATTATGTGCTCGGTTTGGATTTTATTCCCCTGGACCAAATTGACCACATGTCCCTAAATGGCTCAAGGAGGCGAGTTGCAATTCACGATAAAGCTCAAACTGGGACTCGAATGGATGAACCATCAGTTGCATTGGATCTAGAGCACCAGGTTTCAGCTAGTGGGGCACCTCTGCTATCATTTTGTTGACCGAAAAAACATTTGTTGGAGTATCTTCCGCACTAGGGTTTTGCTCAATGTGGCATAGTTCAATTTCTGAAGAGGAAGTTGATTTTCAAGAACACTATGTTGGGAGTTTGTGGGTAGTGTAGTCGCATGGTCCTTGTCCAAACTAACTTACGGGATATTACATAACTCTGTTGTGTTTCTCGGTTTGGATTTTATGCCCCGGACCAAATTGGCCACATGTCCCTCAATGGCCTGACGAGGCGAGTTGCAACTTGCGGTAAAACTCAAACTGAGACTAGAATGGACAAACTGTCAGTTGAATTGGATTCAGAGCATCGGGTTTCAGCTAGTGGATCTCCTCTGCTATCATTTTGTTAACTGACAAATGGTTTGTTAGAGTATCTCCGACACTAGGGTTTTGCTCAATGAGGCATAGTGCAATTTTTGAAGAGGAGGTCGATTTTCAAGAACACTGTGTCGGGCATTTGTGGATACTGTAGTCGCATGGGCCTTTGCCAAACAAACTTGTGGGAGCTTACAGACCTCTGTTATGCTGCTCGATTTGAATTTTATGCCCCCAAACCAAATTGGCCACATGTCCCTAAATGTCTTGAGGAGGCGAGTTGCAACTTGCGATAAAACTCAAATCGAGACTCGGAAGGACGAATCGTCGACTGAAAAATCATTTGTTAGAGTTTCTTCGACACTAGGGTTTTGGCCAATGAGGCAAAGTGCAATTTCTGAAGAGGAGGTTGATTTTCAAGAACAATGTGTCGGGCGTTTACGGGTAGAATAGTCGCATGGGCCTTGGAAAAACAAACTAACGAGAGTTTACGAAACTCTGTTATGCTGCTCGGTTTGGATTTTATGACCTCAGACCAAATTGGCCACATGCCCATGAATCGCTTGAGGAGGTGAGTTGTAACTCACGATAAAACTCAAACTGGGACTTGGATGAATGAATCGTCAGTTGCATTAGATCCGAAGCACCAAGTTTCAGCTAGTGGGGCCCCTACGCTATCATTATGTAAACCAAAAAACTATTTGTTGGAGTATCTCTGGCACTAGGGTTTTTCTTAGTGCTTATTACATATGTTTGAAAATTTAACAACCTATTAGGCTAGACATGGCATGGAAAGTGAAGGGATGGAAAGGCAAGGCAAGGAAACTGAAGGCATGGTACAATAAGGCAAGGCAACTGAAGGCATGGAAAAGCATGGCATGGCATGACAAGGCATGGAAAGACAAGACATGGCAAGGCAAGTGAAGGAAAAACAAGGCAAAGCATGGCAAGTGAAGGCATGGCATGGGATGACAAGGCATGGCATGGCATGGCATGGCAAGGCAAGGCATGGAAAGGCAAGTGAAGGCATGGCATGGCAAGGCAAGGGAGGGAAAGGCATGGCAAGGCAAGGCAAGTGAATGGAAGACAAGGAAAGACAAGGCAAGTGAAGGTGAGGCAAGGCATGGAAAGTGAAGGTGAGTAATGGAAAGGCATGGCAAGTGAAGGAAAGGAATGGCAGGGCATGGCAAGGTAAGGCATGACAAGGCATGGAAAGGCAAGGCATGGCAAGGCAAGGCAAGTCAATTGAAGGCATGTCATGGAAAGGCATGGCAAGGAAAGTGAAGGCAAGGCAAGGCAAGGCAAGGTGATGGAAGGAAAGGCATGGAAACTAGAGCACCCCTCACTCCCAGGTTCCATGCCTCGGATGTTGATTTACTCATTTATTTGGAGAACTAGGGTTTTGCTTAGCTAAAAACAATGCAACATTTGGATTAAGGGGTCCAATTTATGAAATAATGCCTCTAGAGCAGATGGACAATGTGGTCACCTAGTCCATGTCTAAACAAGCTTGCAATATTTCACGTAACTCAAAATTTTTACTTCGTTAGGTTTTTATCCCTCAAGGAGGTATTGGCCAAGAGTCCCTGAAATGGTTTGGGATGCGACTTGCAACTGGGCATAAAACAAAAATCGAGACTCGAATTGAAGAACCGTTGACTCCGTTGGATTCCTGGCATAGGATTTCAGCTAGATCATCCCTCACTCCTGGGTCCCATGCCTCGAAAGTTGCTTTATTCATCGATTTTGAGAACTAGGATTTTGCTTAGTAAGAAGCAATGCAACATTTGGATTAAGAGGTCCAATTTATGAAACTATACCTCGAGAGAGGATGGAAATAGTGGTCACTTAGTCCATGCCTAAACAAGCTTGCAACATCTCACAGAACTAAAAAACGTTGCTTTGTTAGGTTTTTATGCCCCGAGGAGGAATTGGCCAAGAGTCCTTGAAATGGTTTGGGATGCATCTTGTAATTGGGCATAAAACGAAAACCGAGACTCGTATTGTGGAACCATTGACTCCGTTGGAATCTTGGCATAATATTTTAGCTAGAGCACCCATCACTCCCGGGTCCCATGCCTCGAAGGTTGCTTTATTCATCAATTTCAAGAAGTAGGGTTTTGCTCAGTTAGAAGCAATGCAACATTTCAATTAAGGGGTCCAATTTATGAAATCGTGCCTCGGGAGAGGATGGAAAAAGTGGTCACCTTGTCCATGCCTAAAAAAGATTGGAGCATCTCACAGAACTCAAAAATGTTGCTCTGTTAGGTTTTTATGCCTCGAGGAGGAATTGGCCAAGAGTCCCCAAAATGATTTGGGATGCGGTTTGCAACTGGGCATAAAACGAAAACCGCGACTCGGATTTAGGAACCGTCGACTCTGTTGGATTCCTGGCATAGGATTTCAGCTAGAGAACCCCACTCCCGAGTCCCATGCCTTTCATAGCTTGAATCATCAGGCACAGTATTTGCGATAAAATGGTAGCACACACAACTACATCCAAACGATGTAGTAATCTCCATGACAATCAACAAGTAGCACACAACTACTACAATGTCATCGAATAGATCACATCTGTTTCCAAGTAGTACACAACTATTGTCCAGTGACACATAGTCACTACCAGTGGAACACATCCACTGTAGTAGCACACAACTACTGTCCAGAGACACATCGTCTCCGCCAGTGATACACAACCACCGAAGTAGCACACAACTACTGGCCGTAGTCACTTAACCTCGGCCTGTGGAATACATCCACCGAAGTAGCATGCAACTACTATCCAGAGTCACATAACAACCCTAGAATATACAATACATCAAGCCCTAAAGGCTGAAAATTATGACAGAAATGTAATAAAAAGTGTCAAGGTGTATTCCAATGGAGAAAGATGAGAATTGAACCCTAGACGTCAAGCTAACAAGTCTGGAAATTGAGGGTAAGTCTTTCATTGCCATGCCTTTCCTTGCCTTGCCATGCCATGCCTTGCCTTTCCTTGCCATGCATTGCCTTGCCTTGCCATGCCTTGCCTTTGCATGCCTTGCCATACCATGCCTTGCCTTTCCTTGCCATGCATTGCCTTGCCTTGCCATGCCTTGCCTTTTCATGCCTTGCCATGCCATGCCTTGCCTTTCCATGCCATGCATTGATTTACCTTGCCATGCCATGCCATTCCATGCCATGCCTTGCCTTTCCATGCCTTACCTTTCCATGCCATGCCATGCCATGTCATGCCTTGCCTTTGTATGCCTTGCCATGCCTTGCCTTGCATTGCCTTGCCTTGCCATGCCATGCATTGTCTTGCCTTGCCATGCCATGCCATGCCATGCCATGCCATGCCATGCCATGCCATGCCATGCATTGCCTTGCCTTTCCATGCCATGCCATGCCTTTCTATGGTATGGTATGGTATGCCTTTGCATACCATGCCTTGCATTCACTTTCCTTGCCTTTCCTTTCCATACCATGTATTTCCATGTCATACCTTGCGATACCATGCCATGCCTTGTCATCCCATGCCTGCCCCTGCCATGACATGCCATGCCTTGAACTTGCATGCCTTGATATGCCTTGAATTTGCATGCCTTGCCATGGTATGGTATGCCTTGCCTTGCCTTGGTATGGTATGGTATGGAATGATATGCCTTGCCTTGCCATGCTATGGTATGGTATCCTTGGCATGGTATGGTATGGTATGTCTTTCCATGCTATGGTACAATATGGTATGGTATGCCTCTCCATACCATGCCTTGTCTTTCCATACCATGCCATGCCTTGTCTTGCCTTGCCTTGCAATGCCATGCCATGCCTTTCCATACCATGCATTTTCTTTCCATGCCATGCCTTTCTATTACTTTCCATGCCTTGTCATGCCATGCCATGCCTTGCCTTTGCATGCCTTTCCTTGCCATGCCATTCCATGCCATGTCATGCCTTGGCATGGTATGGTATGGTATTGTATGCCTTGCTTTTCCATGCTATGGTATGGTATGGTATGGTATGCCTTGCCTTGTCATGCTATAGTGTGGTATGGTATGCCTTTCCATACCATGCCTTGCAATGCCATGCCTTGCATTCACTTGCCATGCCTTGTCTTTCCATACCATGCCTTGCCATGCCTTTCCATGCCATGCCTTGTCATGCCATGCCTTTCCCTGCCATGCCATGCCATGCCTTGCCTTGCCTTGCCTTTGTTGATATTATGGTAGTTGCGGGAGGTATTTACCTCCATGTGTGAACCTGACGAGAATAGAAGACTTCGGGAAGCAAGAGAAACCCTAATGAGTTGGATAATAACCCTAGAAGTCTTGTCGGCTCAAGAAGACAATTTATATTAGGTTATTAGCCTCCAAGAGAAGAAGTCGGCCAGAAATGATAATAATATGCTGAACAAACACATATCCAGAAGAAGAAGTTGGCCCCAACAAATCTGGCAGAACCAGTATAAATACAGGGTGCTAGTTCTCATTTTGATACATCTCAGAATTGCAGACAACAAGTGGTGCACATTGCAGTTCCCAGTTTGGTGCGCACGTGTGGAGGAGAGCTGTAGATGCAGCTGCTGTAGCTAGCAGTTTCAGTGTTGGCTTGGACTATCTCTTGGCTAGGGTTTGAACTATCTGATCAGTTATTGTTGGTGCGCTATCCTTGGAGGAAGATGCGCTACACATTGTTTGTCTATCTAGCCTAGGGTTTGCTTCCAGAGTAATTCTCAGTCAAGGCTAAGGTGCTCGGAGGGTGGCTTAGGCCTATGGTTGGGTGACGAGGGTATCGTCAATGGTAAAACGAGCACACATTATTCTATATTCTAATAGTTTATGGGCCCACACCTCCTTTATTCATTCTAAATGCTGGAAGGAAACATAGCCGCTAGGATATTGAGCTCGCTAAGGAACTGCTGCTAGGTGTTATCACTGAAATTTCGTCCGCACAGGGCGACAAGAACTCAACATCATCAACACAGAAAAACAATCATCCATGGCACAAGGATTAACTCCACAGCACATCAAAAGGGCCAAAACTATACAAAGTTGGCTAAAAAG
>ML792151.1:367153-379496 GCA_009831015.1 Picea engelmannii | reverse complement strand
AGACTCAACATTCCTTAGGGTTATACATTCTCTCCAGGGTGCACTTTGATTAGTGTAGGAAGAATGGCCCAGGGTGGGGAATGGTCCATGTTCAGAAGATAGGACAATTATTCTTCCTTGTTTGAGAAGAATAGTCCAGATATATCATTGTTCTACTCTGAGGGCAAATATTCTTTCATATCTCACAAACGTGAGTGAAAGATTGGCCCAGATAATTCAATTTATATCATAACATCATTTCTGTGCAGGTTGCTATCATATGTTTGTTATGAAGACAATAGATATAGACTACTGTGGTAGATATGTTCCACTATTCACGAGGAAGATTTTCTTTCAGAGCTCACAGATGTGAGTGAAATATTGGCCCAAATAATTCAACATATATCATAACATTGTTTCTATGGAGGTTGCTATCAGATGTTTGTTATGAAGACTGTATGACAATAGATGAAGACTATTGTGGTGGATATGTTCCACTGTTTGTGACTATACATTGCTGATCAAGTACTTGTGTGTTACTTGGTGTGGTAGTGAACCAATGGATTGTAGTTATGTACTACTATGGATAGACACAGTTGTGTTCTATTTCTGTTCTAACAACCTTGAAGACTATCAACAGTTTATTGAAAATAATCACCATCCAGACGAATGATGAATAGAGATTTTCCAGACGGAAATTGGTTCAGAAGATTTACTCCTCTAGATTATAAGAGTGGCTCTTGTATCACTCTATGGTGTGAGTGACTTATCCAACATCATGTCTAATTACTCAGATGAAGTATGGTTTTGAGAGATGATGCAGCTAATGGTGATGGTGATGCTCATGATCTAGTCATGAGATAGTCTAGATGACTATATTGATGCTATTGGGTGAATGGTATATTTTTGTGCTCAAGACCATTACCTATAATACGTCCCTAGCTAGGAGGGAGTGTTGATATTATGGTATCTGCGAGAGGTATTTACCTCCATTTGTGAACCTGACAAGAATAGAAGACTCCGAGAAGCAAGAGAAACCCTAATGAGTTGGATAATAACCCTAGAAGTCTTGTCGGCTCAAGAAGATAATTTATATTAGGTTATTAACCTCCAAGAGAAGAAGTTGGCCAGAAATAATAATAATATACTGAACAAACACATATCCAAAAGAAGAAGTCGGCCCCAACAAATCTAGTAGAACCGGTATAAATACAGGGCGCTAGTTCTCATTTTGACACATCTCAGAATTGCAGACAACAAGTGGTGTGCACTGCAGTTCTGAGTTTGGTGCACACGTGTGGAAGAGAGCTGCAGATGCAGTTACTGCAGCTAGCAGTTTCAGTGTTGGCTTGGAATATCTCTTGGTTAGGGTTTGAACTATCTGATCAGTTATTGTTGGTGCGCTATCCTTGGAGGAAGATGCGCTACACCTTGTTTGGCTATCTAGCCTAGGGTTTTCTTCTGGAGTAATTCTCAGTCAAGGTTAAGGTGCTCGGAGGGTGGCTTAGGCCTATGGTTGGGTGACGAGGGTATCATCAATGGTAAAATGAGAACACATTATTCTATATTCTAACAACCTTGTCGTGCCATGCCAGGCCTTGCATTGCCTTTCTATGGTATCCTTTCCATGCCATGCCATGTTATTCCTTGACTTTGCATGCCTTGCCTTGCCATGCCATGCATTTCCTTGCCTTGCCATGCCATGTCATTCATTTCCTTGCCTTGCAATGCCAAGTTATGGTATGCTATGGTATGATATGCATTTTCACACCATGCCTTGCATTCACTTGCCATGCCTTGTCTATCCATACCATGCCTTTCCTTTCCTTTACATACCATGTCTTTCCATGTCATACCTTGCGATACCATGCCATGCCTTTCCCTACCCTGCCATGCCATGCCATGCCTTGTCTTGCCTTGCCTTGCCATGCCATGCCTTGAATTTGCATGCCTTGCCATGCCATGCCATGCCTTGCCTTGCCTTACCTTGCCATGCCATGCCATGGTATGGTATGTCTTGCCTTGCCTGGTATGAAATGATATGGCTTGCCTTACCATGCTATGGTATGGTATCCTTGGCATGGTATGGTATGGTATGCCTTGCCATGCTATGGTATGGTATGGTATGGTATGCCTCTCCATATCATGCCTTTCAATTCCATGCCTTGCATTCACTTTCCATGCCTTGTCTTTCTATACCATGTCTTTCCATACCATGTCTTGCCTTGCCTTGCCATGCCATGCCTTGCCATACCATGCATTGCCTTTCTATGCCATGCCTTTATTTTCCTTTCCATGCCTTGCCTTTGCATGCCTTGCCATGCCATTCCATGCCTTAGCATGGTATGGTATGGTATGGTATACTTGGCATGGTATGGTATGGTATTGTATGCCTTGCCTTGTCATGCTATGGTATGGTATGGTATGACTTGCCTTGTCATGCTATAGTATGGTATGGTATGCCTTTCCATGCCATGCCTTTCCATACCATGCCTTGCAATGCCGTGCTTTGTCTTTCCATAACATGCCTTGCCATGCCTTGTCATGCCATGCCTTTCCCTACCATTCCATGCCATGCCTTGTTGTGCCATGCCATGCCTTGCCTTTGCATGCCTTACATTGCCTTCCCTTTGCATGCCTTGCATCGCCTTGCCTTTCCATGACATGCCATGGTATGGTATGGTATGCCTTGCCTTGCCATGCTATGGTATGGTATCCTTGGCATGGTATGGTATGGTATGATATGCCTTTCCTTTCCATGCCATGGTATGGTATGGTATGGTATGGTATGCCTTTCCTTGCCATGCTATGGTATGGTATGGTATGCCTTTCCTTGCCATTCTATGCTATGGTATGGTATGTCTTTCCTTGCCATGCTATGGTATGCCTTTCAATGCCATGCCTTGCATTCACTTGCCATGCCTTTCCTAATGAACAAGTTTAATACGTAAATATTTCTTGTACTAAATGAACAATTTTAATATGTAAAAATTACAATCAAAGGATTCATTAAGCATGTAATTCAATAGCTTGTTATCCCATATATCTTAGATAAAGATACTTGCATGAGAATTTTAATGTCATAACATAAGATCTCTTTATTCATATATCTAAGGTATCTTCATAGTTGTCAAACATGGATTATCATAATTAATAGGATTTACCTATACCTACACCTAGACCTAGAACTAGACCTAGAGCTAAACCTTGCCTTGCCTTGTAATGTAATGCCATGCTTAGCCTTGTTATGTCTTTCTTTCGATTGCCTTGACTTGTCTTGCTTTGCATTTCCTTTCCTTTCCTTGCATTTCCATACCAACATGTCCCTAAATAGCTTGAGGAGGTGAGTTGCAACTCGTGATAAAACTCAAACCGGGACTTAGATGGGAGAACCGTCGGTTGCATTAGATCTAGAGCTTCAGGTTTCAGCTAGTGGGTCCCCTATGCTATCATTTCCTCAGCCGGAAAACTGTTTGTTGGACTATCTCCAACACTAGTGTTTTGATCAATGAGGCATAGTGCAAGTTCTGAAGAGGAGGTCAATTTTCAAGAACATTATGTCGAGAATTTGTGTGTATTATAGTCGCATGGGCCTTGGCCAAAAAAAAGTGCGAGAGCTTAGAGAACTTTGTTATGCTACTTAGTTTGGATTTTATGTGCTAGACCAAATTTGCCACATGTCCTTAAATGGCTTGAGGAGGCGAGTTGCAACTCGCGATAAAACTCAAACCGAGACTCAGATAGGTGAATCATCAGTTGCACTGTATCTGGAGAAACGAGTTTCAACTAGTGGCCCCCCCTCACTATCATTTCATCGATCAAAAAATTGTTTGTTGAAGTATCTCTGGCACTAATGTTTTGTTCAATGAGGCATAATGCAATTTCTGAAGCGTAGGTTGATTTTCAAGAACGCTGTGTCGGGCATTTGTGGGTAGTGTATTTGCATGGGCCTTGGCCAAACAGACTTATGGGAGGTTACGAAACTTTTTTATTTTGCTCGCTTTGGATTTTATGCCCCTGGACAAAATTGGCTACATGACCTTGAATGACTTGATGAGGCGAATTACAACTCACGATAAAACTCAAATCGGGACTCAGATGGATGAACCTTCAGTTGCATTGGATCCAGAGCATCGAGTTTCAGCTAGTGGGGGCCCTCCGCTATCATTCCGTCAACTAGAAAAACGTTTGTTGGAGTATATCTGGCACTAGGGTTTTACTCAATGAGGCATATTGCCATTGCTGAAGAGGAGGTCGATTTTTAAGAACATTGTGTCAGGCGTTTTTGAGTAGTGTAGTCGTGTGGGCCTTGGCCAAACAGACTTGTGAGAGCTTACATAACTTTGTTATGCTGCTCGGTTTGGATTTTATGCCCCCGAACCAAATTGACCACATGTCCCCGAATGGCTCAGGGAGGCGAGTTGCAACTCATGATAAAACTCAAACTGGGACTCGGATGGATGAACCGTCAGTTGCATTGGATCTAGAATATCAGGTTTCAGCTAGTGGGGCCCCTCTGCTATCATTTTGTTGACTGAAAAAACATTTGTTGGAGTATCTTCGACACTAGGTTTTTTCTCAATGTGGCATAGTGCAATTTTTGAAGAGGAGTTCGATTTTCAAGAACACTATGTCGGGAGTTTGTGGGTAGTGTAGTCACATGGGCCTTGTCCAAACTAACTTATGGGAGCTTACGAAACTCCATTATGTTGCTCGGTTTGGATTTTATGCCCCGGACCAAATTGGACACATTTCCCTGAATGGCTTGACAAGGCGAGTTGCAACTAGCGATAAAACTCAAACCGAGACTAGGATAGACAAACTGTTAGTTGCATTGGATTCAGAGCACCGAGTTTCAGCTAGTGGATCCCTTCTGCTATCATTTCGTTAAACAAAAAATGGTTTGTTGGATTATCTCCGACACTAGGGTTTTGCTCAATGAAGCATAGTGCAATTTTTGAAAAGGAGGTCGATTTTCAAGAAAACTGTGTCGGGCATTTGTGGGTACTGTAGTCATGTGGGCCTTGGCCAAACAAACTTGTGGGAGCTTACAGAATTTCGTTATGCTGCTCGGTTTGAATTTTTTGCCCCCAAACCAAATTGGCCACATGTCCCTGAATGGCTTGAGGAGGCGAGTTGCAACTTACAATAAAACTCAAATTGAGACTCAGATGGATGAACCATCAATTGAAATGGATTTGGAGAACTGGGTTTCAGCTAGTTAGGCTTCTCTGTTATCATTTCGTCGACTGAAAAATTGTTTGTTAGAGTTTCTCTGGCACTAGTGTTTTGGTCAATGAGGCAAAGTGGAATTTCTGAAGAGGAGGTTGATTTTCAAGAACACTGTGTCGGGCGTGTGCAGGTAGCATAGTCGCATGGGCCTTGGAAAAATAGACTAACGAGAGCTTACGAAACTCCGTTATGATACTCGGTTTGGATTTTATGCCCTCGGACCAAATTGGCCACATGTCCATGAATCACTTGAGGAGGCGAGTTGCAACTCACGATAAAACTCAAACTGGGACTTGGATGGACGAACCATCAGTTGCATTAGATCCGAAGCACCAGGTTTCAGCTAGTGGGTCCCCTACGCTATCATTTCGTCAACTGGAATTTTTTTTGTTGAAGTATCTCTGGCACTAGGGTTTTTCTTAGTGCTTATTACATATGTTTGACAATTTAACAACCTGTTAGGCTAGACATGGCATGGAAAATGAAGGGATGGAAAGGCAAGGCAAGGCAACTGAAGGCATGGCACAATAAGGCATGGCAAGTGAAGGCATGGAAAAACATGGCATGGCATGACAACGCATGGAAAGGCAAGACATGGCATGGCATGACAACGCATGGAAAGGAAAGACATTGCAAGGCAAGTGAAGGAAACACAAGGCAAAGCATGGCAAGTGAAGGCATGGCATGGGATGACAAGGCATGGCATGGCATGGCATGGCAAGGAAAGGCACGACAAGGCAAGTGAAGGGATGGAATGGAAAGGAAAGGGAAGGAAAGGCAAGGAAAGGCATGGGAAGGCAAGGAAAGTGAAGGGAAGACAAGGAAAGTCAAGGCATGTGAAGACAAGACAAGGCATGGAAAGTGAAGGAGAGTAATGGAAAGGCATGGAAAGTGAAGGAAAGGAATGGAAAGGCATGGAAAGGTAAGGCATGACAAGGCAAGGCATGGCAAGGCAATTGAAGGCATGGCATGGAAAGGCATGGCAAGGAAAGGTATGGAAAGGAAAGTGAAGGCAAGGCAAGGCAACTCAAGGCGAGACAAGGAAAGACATGGTAACTAGAGCACCCCTCACTCCCAGGTTCCATGCCTCGGATGTTGATTTACTCATTTATTTCGAGAAATAGGGTTTTTCTCAGCTAAAAACAATGCAACATTTGGATTAAGGGGTCCACTTTATTAAATTGTGCCTCCAGAGCGGATGGAAAATGTGGTCACCTAGTCCATGCTTAAACAAGCTTGCAACATCTCACGGAACTCAAAAATGCTACTTCGTTAGGTTTTTATCACTCAAGGAGGTATTGGCCAAGAGTCCCTGAAATGGTTTGGGATGTGACTTGCAACTGCGCATAAAACAAAAATCGAGACTCGGATTGACGAGCCGTTGACTTCGTTGGATTTCTGGCATAGGATTTCAACTAGATCACTTCTCACTCCTAGGTCCCATGCCTCGAAATTTGTTTTATTCATCGATTTTGAGAAGTAGGGTTTTTCTTAGTAAGAAGAAATGCAACATTTGGATTAAGGGGTCCAATTTATGAAACCATGCCTCGAGAGAGGATGAACAAAGTGGTCACCTAGTCCATGCCTAAACAAGCTTGCAACATCTCATGAAACTCAAAAATGTTGCTCTGTTAGGTTTTGATGCGGCTTGCAATTTGGCATAAAAAGAAAATCGAGACTCGTATTGCGGAACCATTGACTCTGTTGGATTCCTGGCATACGATTTTAGCTAGAGCACCCATCACTCCTGGGTCCCATTCCTTAGAGGTTTCTTTATTCATCAATTTCGAGAACTAGGGTTTTTCTCAATAAGAAGCAATGCAACATTTCGATTAAGGGGTTGAATTTATGAAACTGTGCCTCGGGAGTGAATGGACAAAGTGGTCACCTTGTCCATGCTTAAAAAAACTTGGAGCATCTCACAGAACTCAAAAATTCTACTCTGTTAGGTTTTAATGCCTTGAGGAGGAATTGGCCAAGAGTCCTCGAAATGATTTGGGATGCGGTTTGCAACTGGGCATAAAACAAAAATCGAGCCTCGGATTTAGGAACCGCCGACTCCATTGGATTCCTAACATAAGAGTTCAGCTAGAGAACCCCACTCCTGAGTCCCATGCCTTTGGTAGCTCGAATCATCAGGCACATGCTTTGCAATCAAACGGTAGCACACACAACTACATCCAAATGATATGGTAATCTCCATGACAATAAGCTAGTAGCACACAACTACTACAATGTCATCGAATAGATTACATCTGCTGCCAAGTAGTACACAAATACTTTCCAGTGACACACAGTCACTTCCAGTAGAACACATCCACTGTAGTAGCACACAACTACTGTCCAAAGACACACAATCTCCGCCAGTGATACACAACCACCGAAGTGGCACACAACTACTGCTCAGAGTCACACAACCTCGGCCAATGGAACACATCCATCGAAGTAGCAGAAAACTACTCTCCGAAGTCACATAACAACCCTAGAATATTCAAGACATCAAGCCCTAAAGGCTGAAAATTATGACAGAAATGTAATAAAAAGTGTCAAGGTGTATTCCAATGGAGAAATATTGCAATTGAACCCTAGACGTCAAGCTAACAAGGCCAGAAATTGAGGGTAAGTCTTTCGTTGCCATGCCTTTCCATGCCATGCCTTTCCTTTTCTTGCCATGCCTTGCCTTGCCTTGCCATGCCATGCCATGCCATGCCTTGCCTTTGCATGCCTTGCTATTCCATGCCTTGCATTGCCTTGCCTTTCCATGCCATGCATTGCCTTGCCATGCCATGCCATGCCTTGCCTTTCCGTGCCTTTCCTTTCCATTCCATGCCTTGCCTTTGCATGCCTTTCCATGCCATGCCTTGCCTTGCCTTTCCATGCCATGCATTTCCTTGCCTTGCCATGCCATGTCATGCCATGCCATGTCATGCCATGCCATGTCATGCCATGCCATGCATTGTCTTGCCTTGCCATGCCATGCATTGCCTTGCCATGCCATGCCATGCCTTGGTATGCTATGGTATGGTATGCCTTTGCACACCATGCCTTGCATTCACTTTCCATGCCTTGTCTATCCATACCATGCCTTGCTTTTCCTTTCCATACCATGTCTTTCCATGTCATACCATGCGATACCATGCCATGCTTTGTCATCCCATGCCATTCCCTGCACTACCATGCGATGCCACGCCTTGCCTTGCCTTGCCATGCCATGCCTTGCCATGCCATGCCTTACCTTGCCTTGGTATGGTATGGTATGGAATGATATGCCTTGCCTTGCCATGCTATGGTACGGTATCCTTGGCATGGTATGGTATGGTATGCCTTGCCATGCTATGGTATGGTATGGTATGGTATGGTATGCCTCTCCATACCATGCCTTTCAATTCCATGCCTTGCATTCACTTTCCATGACTTGTCTTTCCATACCATGCCATGCCTTGTCTTGCCATGCCATGCCATGCCTTTCCATACCATGCATTGCCTTTCCATGCCATGCCTTTCTTTTTCTTTCCATTCCTTGTCATGCCATGCCATGCCTTGCCTTTGCATGTCTTTCATTGCCTTTCCTTGCCATGCCATTCCATGCCATGTCATTCCATGCCATGTCATGGTATGGTATGGTATGGTATGGTATGGTATCCTTGGCATGCTATGGTATAGTATTGTATGCCTTGCCTTTCCATGCTATGGTATGATATGGTATGCCTTGCCTTGTCATGTTATAGTATGGTATGGTATGCCTTTCCATGCCATGCCTTTCCATACCATGCCTTGCAATGCCATGCCTTTCGTTCACTTGCCATGACTTGTCTTTCCATACCATGCCTTTCCATGCCATACCATACCATGCCATGCCTTTCCATGCCATGCCTCATCTTTCCTTTCCTTTGCATGCCTTGCATTACCTTCCCTTTACATGCCTTGCATTGCCTTGGCTTGCCATGCCATTGTTAATATTTAAGCCATTATTATAGATGTTTTCATTTCATTAGATAACAATAGCATAATCCAAGATCACTGAGAAATACACAATCACAAGAGACACAACATTTATCCTGGGAAACCCTCTAGGGGAAGAAAACCCAACAAAAATTCCTTAATATAGATAGCCAATACAATGCCAAGAGATCTCTTAAGCTAAAACAGAAATTCCTCTCCCAGATATGCGCCACTCTCTCTCTCCTTCTTCTTCGGTAGTAGATCTGAACTTGTCTCTCAAAATGAGAAAGTGAGTTATGTCTAAGTGAGGCACTAGCCTCCTTTATTTATACAAGTCTGGCACGTGTGAAGTGTCTCTTCACTGGCATGGATGACTTCTCAAACTGGGTGGGCAAACCCACCTTTATTATATTTTTGGGCTTCTTTAATATCTGCTGGGGCCTGTTATCCTCGATTTCTAGGGATAACTAGGAGATCATGTCTCGAGGCCCACAGGTCCTAGACATGGAGCACCAAGAGTAGGATTGACCTGAGCATGGCCCTGGAGGGCCCATCTTTCTTCTTCTTCATTAGACTTGTCCTGTTAGCAGCAACAACATCCATCACCTTCGGCTTGGACCTGTATCAGAGAAGACTCTTGCTCCATGAGGTAGTTCATCCAGGTATCATGGTATGTGTCATATTTGATCATTATAACCTTCGGATATATGCATCAAATTCCTTTTATTTCAGACGACTACTTGGATCTTACACTGACCCACTTGACCATGGTTGGGGGGATTGATAGGGTACCCTAGCAAGCTTGTACCCATAGGTTTTGGTTAGCTACCAGGGGGAATTTTGAAGAGCCATCGTCCACTCCCATCATATCATCACTCTTACATCTTATCTCCCACTCATCTTCCCCATTCCCCTAGTCTGGACATTAGGATGACCTGTTTGTGGGGTTACACCTTATCTCGTGGGAAGAAGGGGCTAAAGGCCCAGATGGTAAAAGAAGCTGGTAAAAGATAAAATCCATAAAAATAAAACTTAGAGATGCCTCACCCAGGGATCCCTGAGAAGGCAATAAAAATCCTCTCAACAAGAAACAAAAGGGACCCAAAGAAAAATGACAAAACAAGACCTAGCCAAAGAGGATGGGGGGTCTCATTACGAGCCAGTCCATTATGTTCATGGGTACCTAGCAATATGACATTGCCATTATCTGGTTACCACGCCAGGGCAGTGACCTTTGGTTGCATGGCCAAGGGAAAGGGGGTCTCATCACGAGCCAACCTTATCATCTCTGTGAAAATGCTTGTGGGTAACACTGTCAACTCTGGTCACCATGTCAAGGCAATGTCCTCTAGTTAGACCTTGAAATAAATAAGAAAAAACAAATAAGGAAAAGAAAGAATAAAGGCAATAAGGGCTTGGAAAGAATTGCATCCATGACGGGTACAACTCACCTTATACAAAGGCACCCATAGGTAATAGCACCCCTTTCTTTCACTCTACCCATATGTCTGGACATCTCTTGACCACATCACCTCGTATTACATGGCTTGGATGATACCCTCTGGAAAATTTCTTTCTCCTATGGATGCTGGCCCAATAGGGCATTTTGTCTTTTTCTTCGGCTTTGTATAGTAGGTCATTGTAATGTATTTGAGCTATTGGATGATATATCAGGGGTTTTATGCATGCATTTGATAAAATTAATGATGAAATGTGATTGAAATTGCTATGATCCCTGCGACTAATGATTCCATGGAGGGCGAAGTTTTTGATGTGCAGGATCATGCCCGACAGACAGGTACCAGTTGGACTGGTACACATGGGGAGATGATTAGTTCGGACCTCCATGGGGATGAAGAGCCCATCAGATGGTTGCTGGGACCCCATCAAGGGCAGATATATGACACTGATTGGTCGAGCCTTTGCACAAGAGAAGAAGGAGAACATTTTCATCTAGGACGCCTTGGCTGAGCCCAGCCCAGGGGGGTTGACCCACTATAGGTGGAACGGGCCCCTTTTGATGCCCCAGGATGTCATCTAGGAGCCATGATGTCACCTCCAGTGTATGGTATCTTGAAATAGAAGTTGCGCACGTGTGGCAGAGTTTGGAGGCCCAAGGAGGGCCAACGTTTGTCACCTTGTGTTGCATTTTGCCCTAAAAAGGGCCAATGTCTCCCTCAGAGGGGCTTGACATCCTGTTTATTGCTCATTTAGGGTTTCATTTAACATTTTAATGTAAAACAATATGATTTTTGGTTTGTAGCCTTGTCGGCTATTTTTAATGACCTAAAATTAATTAAGGGGTCATGATACACTATATATTGAGGATGTTTTCTCCTCATTTGACATAACACAACTCACTCACACTTGTGAGGTCTGATTTTTGCGCCCTCCTAGGGTATTTTGTCTTTCTAAGTGAGGTGCACTTGTTATTGGAAGGATTTTTTGGCATCTTTTGGCATTTCTCTCCAAGGAAGGTTTACAACTTGGGTTTGCACATGCTTTCTTCATGATATGTAAGTGATTTTCTTTCAAAACTTCTTAATTGAATGGTTGTAGGTTTAATTTCTTGCATTTGCTTATTAAATTGCTAATTTGAAACCCTAGGTAACAAGCACACAAGTAGGTCCTTGTTTCATGTCCCCTTAGAGAGAAATATTTCAGCCATTGAAGAGGAAGGATTGAGCCTAACCTTTGCTACACTCATCTTGCTTCTTCCCTTAAGCTAGCATTTAATTTTATAGGTTGAAAAGGGGGTGATATCCTAGGCCTAGGTTATCTACACCTAGGGCCATCATCTTCTAGGGTTTGAAAGCCTTGTCTTTACAACAGTTTCTCTCACCTCATCCTTTAGTTAAATTTATCATTTATGCTAGCCATTTTTCCAAGTTGACCTAAGGAAGGAGGAAAGAGCACGAGGCCTTGCTTAATCAACACCGGAGTGAGCCTCTTTCCCCTAGGGTTTTGATTCTAGGGCCCTGCCTTTGCAACACTTTAGAACCCTTCCCTCTTGTCTTTAAGTCTTCATCCTTTGAAAACCTTGTGCTCTTATCTTGTTTGACCCCATATACCCTAAGGCACTGATCTTTAGCCTCCAACGTTGAAGTCCTAGTGTCCAAAACAACTCTCAAAACTTTGAATTTTGAAACCCTAACTAACAAACTAACCTAATTAAGGCTGACGTCACAGT
>ML792151.1:327576-367103 GCA_009831015.1 Picea engelmannii | reverse complement strand
CATATACCCTAAGGCACTGATCTTTAGCCTCCAACGTTGAAGTCCTAGTGTCCAAAACAACTCTCAAAACTTTGAATTTTGAAACCCTAACTAACAAACTAACCTAATTAAGGCTGACGTCACAGTTGGTTATCTCATCTTGATGCAGAAAATGTTGAATATAGGCAATTAAATGATGATTTAAATCATTTATTGAGTAAAGTGTTGGTTGGATACATTGTTGGCTTGATCATCTTGATAGTTATTGATGAATTGATGTTTTTTCCATAGCTAATTGATGAAACATTGACCTCATTGGTATCTATTATTTTACATTGCTTATTAATTAATAGTAGATAGTCATTGAAGTACTAACCCATTGAGTTACAGCCTGCATATATACTGTATTATTGTTGTCTTGTTCCAGGTAGGTGTTTTCATTTGGGCATACACTTCTTTATTGGCTGATTAGCCGGATTGTCTGACCTTGGTGGTAACCTGTGAGGGGGAAACTTTAATATTGACTTTATACCTTTGCCTCTTCAAAACCCTAGGTTACCGGGGACGTCTCCCCTGGGTTAACCTCCCTAAATAGAAACAGCCTCCCCATTGAGGTGACATTGGGTGGGGAAGGTTCCTGTTATGCCAGTTTGGCCTCAATTCTCTAGCCTTTTGACCTAGCTACAAACTGTGCAATAACAGGGCTGACTTCTTATTATACCTATTACAATTGTCTTTTGACCAATCCGCAAAAGGGGATTTGGTCCTATTACAATAACTGACATGATCAATCCACAATGGGGATTGATCCTATGAATAATATATCAATAATAATAAGAATACTCTTTGCAGTTACATTATTTCAACAACCATGCTATGGTATGGTATGCCTTGCCTTGCCTTGGTATGGTATGCCTTTCCTTGGTATGGTATTATATGTTATGGTATCCTTTTCATGGTATGATATGGTATGGTATGGTATGCCTTGCCTTGCCATGCTATGGTATGGTATCCTTGGCATGGTATGTTATGTTATGTTATGCCTTGCCTTGCCATGCCATTGTATGGTATGCCTTTCCTTGCCATGCTATGGTATGGTATGGCATGATATGCCTTGCCTTTCCATGTGATGGTATGGTATGGTATGGTATGCCTTTCCCTGCCATGCTATGGTATGGTATGGCATGCCTTTCCCTGCCATGCTGTGGTATGGTATGGTATGCCTTTCAAAGCCATGCCTTGCCTAATGAACAAGTTTAATACATAAATATTGCTTGTACTAAATGAACAATTTTAATATGTAAAAATTACAATCAAAGGATTCATTAAGCATGTAATTCTATAGCTTGTTATCACATATATATCAGATAAAGATACTTGCATGAGAATTTTAATGTCATAACATAAGCTCTCTTTATTCATATATCTAAGGTATCTTCATAGTTGTCAAACATGGATTATCATAATTAATAGGATTTACCTATACCTATACCTACACCTAGACCTAGAACTATACCTAGAGCTAGACCTTACCTTGCCTTGTAATGTAATGCCATTATTAGACTTGTTATGTCTTTCTTTCAATTTCCTTGACTTGTCTTGCTTTGCATTTCCTTGCCTTTCCATACCAACATGTCCATAAATGGATTGAGGGGGTGAGTTACAACTCGCGATAAAACTCAAACCGAGACTCAGATGGGTGAACCATCGATTGCATTATATCTAGAGCACCGGGTTTCATCTAGTGGGGCCCTTATGCTATCATTTCCTCAATTGGAAAACCATTTGTTGGAGTATCTCCAACACTAGTGTTTTGCTCAATGAGGCATACTGCAAGTTCTGAAGAGGAGGTAAATTTTCAATAACATTGTGTCGAGAATTTGTGTGTAGTGTAGTAGTGTGGGCCTTGGCCAAACAAACTTGCGAGAGCTTACAGAACTTCGTTATGCTACTTAGTTTGGATTTTATGCCCCAGACCAAATTTGCCAGATGTCCCTAAATGGCTTGAGGAGGCGAGTTTCAAATCACGATAAAACTCAAATCGAGACTCAGATGGGTGAATCGTTAGTTGCACTGCATCCAGAGCACTGGGTTTCAGCTAGTGGAGCCCCTCCACTATCATTTCCTCCACATAAAATCGTTTGTTGGAGTATCTTCGGCACTAGTGTTTTGTTCAATGAGGAATAATGCAATTTCTCAAGCAGAGGTCGATTTTCAAGAATGTTTTGTTGGGCATTTGTGGGTAGTGCATTTGTGTGGGCCTTGGCCAAACAAACTTATGGGAGGTTACAAAACTTCATTATTTTTCTTGGTTTGGATTTTATGCTCCGGATCCAATGCAACTGATGGTTTGTCCATCTGAGTCTCGATTTGAGTTTTATCATGATTTGTAGTTCGCCTCATTAAGACATGCAAGGACATGTGGCCTTTCAGCTAGTGGGGCCCATTTGCTATTATTCCGTCAACCAGAAAACCGTTTGTTGGAGTATCTTCGGCAGTAGGGTTTTTCTCAATGAGGCATATTGCCATTTTTGAAGAGGAGGTCAATTTTTAAGAACATTGTGTTGGGCATTTTTGGGTAGTGTAGTTTCATGGGACTTGGCCAAACAGACTTGCGGGAGCTTACATAACTTTGTTATGCTACTCAGTTTGGATTTTATGCCCCCATAACAAATTGACCACATGTCCCTGAATGGCTCGAGGAGGTGAGTTGCAATTCGCGATAAAACTCAAACTGGGACTCGGATAGACGAATCGTCAGTTGCATTGGATCTGTAGCACTGGTTTCAGCTAGTGGGGCCCCTCTGCTATCATTTCGTTGACCAAAAAAACATTTGTTGGAGTATCTTTGGCACTAGGGTTTTGCTCAATGTTGCATAGTGCAATTTCTGAAGAGGAGGTCAATTTTCAAGAACACTATGTCAGGAGTTTGTGGGTAGTGTAGTCGCATGGGCCTTGTCTAAACTAACTTACAGGAGCTTACGAAACTCTATTATGTTGCTCGGTTTGAATTTTATGCCCCAGACCAAATTGGCCACATGTCCTTGAATGGCTTGATGAGGCGAGTTGCAACTCGCGATAAAACTCAAATCGAGACTAGGATGGACAAACCGTTAGTTGCATTGGATTCAAAGAACTAGTTTTTAGCTAGTGGATCCCCTTTGTTATCATTTCGTTAATCAAAAAATGGTTTGTTGGAGTATCTCCGGCACTAGGGTTTTGCTGAATGAGGCATAGTGCAATTTTTGAAGAGAAGCTCGATTTTCAAGAACATTGTGTCAGGCATTTGTGGGTACTGTGGTCGCATGGGATTTGGCCAAACAAACTTGCGGGAGCTTACAGACCTCCGTTATGCTTCTTGGTTTGAATTTTATGCCCCCAAACCAAATTGGCCACATGTCCTTGAATGGCTTGAGGAGGCGAGTTGCAACTCACGATAAAACTCAAACCAAGATTCAGATGGACGAACCATCAGTTGAATTATTGGCACTATATCAAGTTTTCCATATGCTACATGGGTGTTAGGACAAATAAATCTCTTCACCATTCTTTGCAATCATTGCCTCCAAAGGAATTTGTTGTAACATTATGATAGTTATATTAGTACCTTAGCAAACCAAATATAGTCTCCCCATAAGAAATAACATTAAACATGTATGATCACATCATAAGAATAAATGAATCAATGTAATACTTGAACAACTCCTAAATATCTTAGAGAGAAATCTATGTAATACTTGAACAGATCAGCAGAATGGAAATCAACTAAAGACATGACACAACAATCATAGGATTATTAGGGCTTCCGAGCAAAGAAGCATGGGCTAGAAAATATTTGAAAAGGCAGATGCATAAACGATGGCAGAGAAAAGTGATAAGGAATGAACGAATGAGAATTTGGCTGAGGTTGAGGCTTTAAGTAGAGAATTTTTTCCCAGTGCCTATGCTCAATAGAGTTTAAACAGATCATACTCAACGAATAGAACACAACAACCCTTTCCATCCCATCAAGCGAACAAGGGAAGTAAGTCATTGAGCAGGAGATTTGTGATGTTGTTGGCACTCAAGATTACACCCTAGGAATCTTGGTGCCAATTTCAACGTCTACATAAAGCACAAGAGCGTATGATTCAAGGTGAACTCTGTGGTATCTTCATGCTCTAGTTTTGCTTCCTACTCATCATCTTGCAATACTAGGTTTGGTAGTTGGACAAACTTCAATAATAGCTTATACTGCTCATTTCATAAAGCACCATAGGAATTCCATGCAAAATCATAGTAAGCCCGAGGGTATGGAGATGGTTACTTCAAGAATCTCTATGGATGTTTTGTAGCTACACTTGGATGTATGATGGAACACATTTCTAGCTTGAGGGTTTCACACTAGAACATATTTGATATTTGGTTGTTGATGAAACTGAGAGGATACTTAGAGAATAATATTCGTACTGGATACCTAATGTACTCAATGTTACACAATCAAATCAATTTGGAAATGATGGAGCTATATGGAAAGAGAAGAGAGAAGAACAATTACATAAGTTTTATATCATCATTTGTGTAGTAGACATAAAGGTGAGAAATTTGTCATGTCATTGCAAGGTGAAGGTTGTGTCACATAAGCACAGAGTTCAATATTCACCTTTCAGCTTCACAAATATATTTGAAGATTATGTCTCTGAGATACCTTTTATAATGTTTCTGGAAGAAGTATTATGATTGATGAAGATTAATGAATATAAGCCTGAGACTAGGATCTTCAAATATAAGAAAGAGAATTGAAGCACATTGAAAAGTTTGAATCATTACAAGTCCTAATGTTTCACTGTAACAATATAAGAGCCTCCCAACAATTATGGGTTTTTTAACCAATTTGGAGGAACTTGATGTAAGCTTCAATGAACTAGTATCTATACCATAGATTTTGTGCCTTAGCCCCAATCTTGTTAAGCTGAATGCTAGCAGTGATTTCACTGACTTACAAAATCTCTCATGATCTATTTAAAATCTTGAGATGCTTGAGGAATTACATATCAACAATAATCAAATAAATGTCCTACCTTCCTAACTCTTTTCCTATGCTTAAAAACCTTAAAATTTTGTGTGCCAAAGAAACATTGTTGGAAATACCAACAATACATATAGTTAAAAGAGAATCTAAGGTTGTTGCATAGTTTATGATTGATTATGCAATGATAAATGAGACTAGCCCAACCCTCAAGGGTTAGCTGAAGTGGTCAGGATCCAGACATGAGATCTCTCCCCCAAAGTTAGGGAGGTCATGGTTTCAACTCTCTTGATCCCCTTGGGGTTAGGCTCTGTAATCAAGGTTGATAGGTTACCTCATTTTCCATCCATGGATCATGAGGAAGCAATCGAAGGAATTTCTGTGAGGTGTTTTCCTTGGGAAAAAAATGAGACTAGGTCAAAGGGAAATTGGTCAATGTTTTTCTCAAATTTGAAAACAACACTTTTGTGGGCCTTTTGTGATCTAACTTTGAGTTATTGCAGCAATTAAAAAACAATGGTTCTTATGAAGATTATTGTTGGGCTTACCTATATATTACTAGGCTTGAGTCGACTTGTATTAATAAATTATGTAGCCAACCCATGTATATTTATGAGAATAACAAGTATTTGTATATGGTTTACAATGTTTCTTTCCTTAATAAAGAATATTTCTCTTTTGTAAAGAAAAGGTGTTTCTTATGGCTTGTTGAAACAAGGGAATATTCCCAGGAGATTTCATATCTCCTAGAAGTTTATGAATCTATGATCTAGTCTTCTCGCAGCATCTATCTCCCAGGACTGTAAGTTGTCTCTTCATCTGATCCTTTCTGAGATCAGGCTTTCTCTCAATTTCTTCTGAGTCTACAAGGACTTCATTATATCTTACTTGATATTTGAATACCAAGTCTAAATACAGAGTCATGCTTCAAACGGGATTTGCTTCCCATTCTAATGTTTGGTCATCTTTGGGGCCTTCTGCTCCTTTCAGTCAATATTCATATGAGATACTCCGAATCTCAAGAGATAGCTTCTTCTTCATCTTCTTTGGTGCATGAGTGTATATGGTCATGTACATAGTCTGATTCATGTCTCATATAATATGTTGCCTTCTACAACCTTCACTATAGCTTTCTCAGGGTTATCACATGTGACCTGAAACAAGGTCAACAAAACAACAAGCAAGAATAATATCCTTTTGATAATAATAGATAAAGTAATAGCATGAATAATCATCACAGTATCTCCTTTAGAGCTATCCCTCATGTCTTGTCTGAAGCAACGATCAAAAGTAAGAGATACACTATGAAATGAGGTCAACACTCTTATAGTGTTGTGATCAAACATTCCTCCATGGAAACCTGGAACTAACACACGAGGTTTCTCCTAGAGGAGGTGTTAGTTGTATCAGGCAAATGATTACATTAAGTATTTACCTCTATATGCTCACATGATATCAAGTATAATACTTTACAAAGACTGCTATCTCAACTATAGTGGTTACTTGTAAAGGGGTAGTCATCAACTTGTCATGTGTACCTTTGAATCTTATCAACCTGATTAATCAAACTTGGAGCCTGGAGCCTTGTCCTCAAGAATGAGTGTGCTTGCTTTTCTTCCAAGTCTCCTTCACTCAAGATGACGAGTGCTTTCTTCAACCTGTCTTCTGTACTAAGAATATGCTATCTTGATAGAAGGTTGGGTTAGAGCATAAACTCTATGATCTCAAATTTCAATCCATCTAATACCTTGACTCAGATTTTGATCAAAGGTTAGAATGATGGTCATAGCTACAACATGCAACACTGATCAAAATAATTTCATAACAAATAGATGCATATTAGAATAATCACACCTGGGTTGCATTATTCCTATGAATGTGTTGGATATTGAGATCCTTCTGGATCTATGGAAAGATATCCCTTCTCCTGCAAATACCCTTTAAAGCTTAACCGTTTAAACATGTGTGAGTACATACCTCTGACGACACTTGTAGGTAGAGGCACCATCTGGTAGCAGTGGTAATGATCACCAACTCTTAAGAACTTCAAGGGTGACTGCAACTGGTACTACGGCTACAACTGCAATTGATACTGCAACTGGTTCTGAGACTACAACTTAGGGTTTTATGAGGAAACCCTAATTTTTCAAACTTTGAATTTTAGAATTCTGATCTAGGGGATAGATGTGCTGAGTTGAGGCGAGTAAGCTGGTGCAGTCAGATTTATGAAAATCCAACTTTTACCCCTTCAAACTTGATCAGTGGATTTATGGTACCTATGGTACTCTAGTACTTCTGGTACTCTAGTTTTTTGGTACTTCTGGTACTCTGGTTTTCTGGTACTTCTGGTACTTTGGTTTTCTGGTACTTCTGGTACTTTGTGAAACTAGGGTTTCACTTTTCGGGAGATCTAGCCACTGAAAAGTTGCACTGAGGATGCCAAAGTGATCCTTGAGGAAGGGCACACTTTTAGATTGTTTTAGGGATGAAATACTTCATAAAAAAAAATCCCTAATTTGCATGTACGACAATAGTGACGTTTTTCACTTTCTCTTGTGAAAGATGCTCTCTTCATCTTAGCTCTGATACCATGTTAAGGTTTAAGCTATTATTAGAGTTCTTTTCAATTCACTAGATAACAATAGAAAACCCAAGAGACACATCATTTATCTTGGGAAACCCTCATGGGGGAGAAAACCCAGCAAAACATCCTCATTATAGATAGCAATAGGGGATTGATCTAATGAATAATACAACAATAATAATTAGAATACACTTTGTAGTTACAATTATGTTTTGACCAATAATACAACAATAGGGGATTATGAGTTGGTCTTTTACAATAGCCGACATGATGAATCCGCAATAGGGGATTGATCTAATGAATAATACAATAATAATAATTAGAATACACTTTATAGTTACATTATTTCAACAACAATCACTGAGAAATACACAATCACAGGAGACACATCATTTATCTTGGGAAACCCCCATGGGGGAGAAAACCCAACAAAACTTCCTTATTATAGATAGCCAATACAATGCCAAGAGATAACTCAAACAAATACAAAAATTTCTCTCCCAAGAATGTGCCTCTCTCTCTCTCTCTTCTCCAACTGCAACTCCAAATCTTGCTCCTCAAATGAACAAGTGAGCGTGTGTCTAAGTGAGGGGCTAGCCTCATTATTTATACAAACTCTGGCACGCGTGGAGTGTCTTTTCACTGGCAGGGCTGACTTCTCAATCTGGGTGGTTATAACCACCTTTAATACATTCTAGGGCCTCTTTAATATATTCTGGGGCCGACTTATTATTCTACCTTTTACAATTATGTTTTGACCAATAATACAACAATAGGGGATTATGAGTTGGTCTTTTACAATAGCCAACATGATCAATCCACAATAGGGGATTGATCTAATGAATAATACATCAATAATAATTAGAATACACTTTGCAGTTACATTATTTCAACAACTGATAGGTTCATTGATATATTTGGTAAACACTAGGCCAAATATATGTTTTTCAATGAAAACCTTGAGCCAGTTTATGGTGGAGTTGAGGCATGAGCATCGGGTAGCAACAAAACATGTTCTCAAATACTTGAGAGACACAGTGGAGTATGGGTTGATATATCTTGGAGATGGTGAGGTGAAGTTGTAGGGGTATACAGACTCAGATTGGGAAGGAAGTGTAGCAGACAAGAAGAGCACGTCGAGGTGTTGTTTTAGTTTGGAATCAACGATGATATCCTGATTTAGCATGAAGTATACTTTTGTGGAACTTAGCTTCATAGAGGCAGAGTATATGGAAGCTAGTACAACGAGTTGTGATGCCATTTGGATTCACAAGCTACTTGTAGGTTTATTTGATTAGGAGTTGGATCCCAAGGTGATCTATTGTGATAATCAAAGTTGTATCAACTCTTTGAGAATCCATTATTTCATGATAGGTCCAAGAACATAGAGATCA
Source organism: Picea engelmannii (assembly GCA_009831015.1). Classification (NCBI taxonomy): domain Eukaryota; kingdom Viridiplantae; phylum Streptophyta; class Pinopsida; order Pinales; family Pinaceae; genus Picea; species Picea engelmannii. The sequence continues at coordinate 358,138 of ML792151.1, read as the reverse complement.
GGTATTACTTCACTCGAGACAGGATTCAGAAAGGAGTAGTGAATCTCCAGTATGTACCCACATATCAGTGGGTTGTAGATATTCTTACCAAGCCCTTAGCAAAAGGGAAGTTTGAAGCATTTAAGGACAAGTTTGAAGTGTTGATTTGTGTAGTTCGGAAAGGAACTTCCGCACAGGTTTTGTGTAAAATGTGCATGAATTTTGTAATTCAATTTATTTTTAAAGTGAAAGTATTTTAATATTTGTTGCCTCTAATTAAGTGCATTTTTTATGCATTAGTGATTTATACTAATCTCAACCGTAGATCTAAAAGTGAGATTGTTTTTTTTGTAGATTTGGATTTGATCTAAAGTATAAAGGCAAGTCAACATAGAGGGTAAAGACACACTTTTGTACTCTGAGAAGACTCAAGAGATAAGAGAGATATCATTTGAGTAGATTCGAAGAACGGGAGAGGAGCCAAGGTCATATTAGATCGAATAGTGTTGTGCAACTATTCAATCTAGTGTAGATATGAGGTCCTGCAAGCAGATCTAGTGTATATCTGAGTAACCAACAAACCAATCTAGTGAATCTAAGGATTAATACGAAGATCTATTGTAGATATGAGCAACTAACAAACATATCTAGAATATATGAGTACCATCTGACAGATATAGTATAGATATGAGTGACCAACATATAGATCTAGCAGATATGAGTGTCCAACAAGTAGATCTAGTGCAGATCTAAGTGACTAGCAAGAAAATCTAGTGCAGATCTAAGTGACCAGCAAGAAAATCTAGCAGATCTAAGTGACCAACAAGAAAATCTAGCAGATCTAAGTGACCAACAAACATATCTAGTGCATATATGAATGTTTAGCAGGCAGATCTAGCAGATCTAAGTGACCAACAAATAGATCTAGCGCAGATATGAGTATCTAGTGGGCCGAAAACCTCAGTTTTGAGGTGTCCTTGTAAGTTTTGATCATTAATGATAAACTAGTTTGAATGATTAAAATTCTTGTGTACTTGAAAAATTATTTTGCTTCCATTGTTTATATTTTCTAGCCATCTGTGTGATTGATGCATGCCCATATTTTCATATTTTTTCTTGAGAAAATTCGAGATCTGATTGGTTTAATAAAGAAGCATAAGAAAACAATCACCTAGGGTTTGAAAAATTTCACAATAACTTGGCATATTGTTGAAGTAGTTATATTTTATTATAAGTTTTATGATAGCCATATATATATATATTTTAACATAACCGATTTTTTTTATTTAAGGATAATAGGTTGGGTCAGAGCCTAATCAACTCCTATTACATTTTCTTTTCCATAAAAAACCTGATGGGCCTTTACCGTGATCTTACATAGCTGGGAGACTTCTATCTTATGGAATAGGGTACCAAACAGGTGCTTCTTCATTATTTGAGAGCTCTCCTTGGGCTAATAGGCATCCCCTATTTTCCCTTTCATCTGTTTCCTTGTTTAGATTTCAGAGGATGTGGTAGAAGAAAATGGAGGTGAAGTTTTGCATTACTTTATGAAGTCTTTGCGAGGTCTTGTTGAGCACCAGGTTGTTGAAGTAGTCATTTGTGTTTAGAATTTTTATCAGGATTTTCGAATCCCCGAAGATTTGGATGTCTTTTTCGCCGTTCCCATGAGCAAGCTGGAAAGCTTTGAGTAGTCCTAGAATTTATGTATGATTATTAGGGCTCTGCCCTAGGCCCCTGCTGGAACTATCTTTGTTTTGACCGTCTGGGGAGTGGATTACACTCCTTGCTCTTGATATCCCCAGGTTTCCTTTGGAAGCTCCATCGAAGAATATCGTAACTTTTCCCTGATTCTTCCACCACTTTTGAAAATCCTGTTCAGTGGTCTGAAGTCGCCACTCTGGATCGGAACAAGGCCGAGAGGAGTTATTTTTGTTACTAACTCACTTCACAGGCACACCAAGCCAACTGATATCTTCTGGGAGGAGCACACTATTTGGCTTGTGAGGTCGATTCTCCAAAGTATCCAGCAGCAGTGCTTTGGCTTTGGCAGCCAAGAATGTGGGTGGTCGCAGAATATTTTTGAAATTGGTCCCAGATGTGTTGCCACAGAGAAGAAGAGTGGATCTGCAGTTGTTGATCTTGGACTGCTGCAAATCTTTGAGTTGTTGTGTATGCCCCGGTCTTCCCCCAAACCCATTTGTCCCTTGAGCGCAGATGCACTGACGCCATTCATGAGATCACAGCAAGGAGGGGGTTGTATTGTTGTAACATCCTGTGTGGAGGGCGTGGGATAGCCCAAGTGAGCCAATTCCCATCTGTGTCCCATGAAAAAATGTCTGCCAACTTGGGGATGCCCTGCTGAATGAGATAGACACATAGATTAGTGAATTCAAGGGTGAATTTGAGGGGTTGGAGGCCCATGATTTTATCCTCCCACAACCAGGTTCTTCTCCCATTTCCAGGAATTCTATATAGGTGTTCTTTAAAAATATCCCAGCCCCGACTGCAGAGCTTCCATAGAGTCATTCCTTTGCAAGAATCTCCTTCATCCATGTTGTTCATTGATAGCCCGTGAAAATACTTTTTAATGAGAACTTGGCTTATAGGGTGTCGTTGATTTGAGAAGATTTTCCATAAAATCTTTCCTCCCAATTCCAAATTGGCCAATCCAGGGTCCCTTACCTGAAGACAATTTTCTGGTAGAGGCCTTTTCACAATATCCCAGTTTACCAAATGATATTTGTTTTGGTTCCCCTTTCCTCCTTTCCACATGAAGTTTCGTATTAGTTTTGAGAGGTACTCGGTGATCATTTTTGGAGCCAAGAGAAACGAAGCCTGGTAATTGGAAGGGAGGAGGGAACATATTTTACAAGAATAATCTTCCCAGCTGTGATAAGCCACTAACCTCCCCAAGCAGTCTTTTTGCCTTAATTTTGCTGAGAATTTCCAACCAATGGGGGGCCTTGTTGATTCCCAGAGTTAAAGGCAAACCTAAGTACTTGATTTTATCCCAGGAGGTGAATCCCGTGAACCCAAGCGATTGTGTGATCCAGTGAATGAAATGTTTTTCAACCTCCCAGCCATACAATGCACTTTTCCTCCTATTGACCAATGCTCCTGAAACATTGCAGAAGCTTTGAATAACTTCGTTAAAATCCCTTGCAATTTTAAGGGAAGCACCTCCCAGGAGCAGAGAGTCATCGATGAAAAAGGCATGGTTGATTGGCTTAGTTCCTCTCATCGCCCTGATGCCTGGAATTGACCCAGTTAACTTGTCTGTTGTCAGCTTTCGACTTAGTGAATTTTCCATCAAAATGTACAGGAAGAGGGATAGTGGGCAGCCTTGCCTTATTCCCCTCATTGCTTTGAAATAGTTTGTGGACCTGCTATTTACTAAGGGGGCGATCCACGACTCTCCTATACATGCTTTAATCAATCTTATAAAATCAGGGCTAAAGCCAAAGGCAGAAATAACTTGAAGAAAAGAGTGCCTTACCCGATTAAAGGCATTCTCCATGTCCAACTTGATAATCATCCCTTGCTCATGGAGTTGGTGGCGGGAACGAATGGTTTCCTGCACAAGAATCATGTTATCCAGAATGTGCCTACCTTTGACAAACCCTCCTTGGCTGGGAGAGATGAGTTTTTCCAATAGTGGTTTGATTCTGTTTGCAAGGAGTTTGGAGAGTGTTTTGTAGGAAGCATTGCATAACGAAATTGGCTTGAAATGATCAAATGTCACCGGGTTCACTTATTTTGGGATTAGAGCAAGGAAAGTGGAGTTTGTGCTTCCTCCCACTTTGCCTTTTTGAATGAATATTTTGATCATTCAAAACAGATCAGCCTTAATAATGTCCCAACAAGTTCTATAGAAGTGAATGGAGAACCCATCAGGTCTTGTAGCTTTTTCTGGCTCTATCATCTAGATGACATTACTAATTTTGTCTTCAGTGAAGGGCTTCCGGAGGCTTGAGTTATCCTCCTCAATATCCACTCCTTCTTTGTATAGCTGCTGGAAATGAGCGGTTGCAACCTCTTTTAACTGAGCTATTCCTTATTGAGGTTTCAAGGCATTTAATTGACTTATTTAACTTGGTAGATATCATTTATGTCTTGAAACACCTCACACACAAATCTGGAATTGCTTAACCAAATCATGTTTATCTTATCCCTTGATCTAGGTGGTGGTATAATTGAGTGACCAAGATAGGAGGCCGTAGAATTGATTCAATCTTGCTATAGGATTCCTCGAGGTTGCTAGGGAAGCCTCCCTTATGTTGGATCTTAAATCTTCACTAAAACAAGGGAAGTAATTGCTAAGGTAATAGTGGCAAATACTTCCATATGTTACACTTGCATCTTGGGAAGGCTTTGAACAAGTGATAAATTGGGTGATAACATTTTGGCACCATTGTTGGGAGAATTGAGTCAATCTTCTTGGATATTTGAATTATATACTTCAACACTGTTTTGGTGAGCTTGTATCAAAGCCTTACTTAGATAGTTTACCCAACGACTCCATTATGGGAAGAATCCCTCTACCTTATGCACATCCTAATGAGGCTTGTCTAACAAGATCATCTCGTGAATCCATTGAGGAAAGAATCCGTTTTCCCTATGCAAATTTTCAAAACCATGTGCTTGTAAGGTGAAGCAAGAATTGTGAAAAGGCATTGAAGATTCACCTTGGAAACTCCACTCACATGCTTTGGTAAGAAGGTGTCATCCTATCTTAAGATTTTGTATAAGGTTGCATACTCTCAAATGATGGAACTATGGGACCATCAAAACTTCATAAAATGTTTCCTTCACTTGATATTGAATACATCCCGGGATACCCAAATTAGCTTCCGCTTGATTATGAAGAATGACTTCCATATTTCAAAGGAGGTCTTTGTTGTGCTATCTTGCATGTTGTGTTATTCATGAAGTATGTTTCACACTAAAAGAAAGATATGAAGATGTCTTAATAAGACCATTTTTATTATCTTTGGGACAAGAGAAAAGGGATTGGCTCAAAAACTAGTGTGATCCAAAAATATACCTTACATCGGGATTTTCCTTGAAAAATTCATCAAACAGTGGGATTTCATCTTATTATTTGTAGACATTGGTCCAATTCTGATAGAAAATTCACAAAAGAAAAATATTATTTACCTCTTGGAAGAACACGATAAAGCATCCCTAGAGGTATAAAGAATTAATTAAGAGAGTTACCAAGAGAAAGAAGAAAAGGCCCTAGTACTTAAGTACATTAGTGCACCATAATTGATTATAGTCTATCTAGTCTAAGGTATTTATCCAGAGGGGTGAGAGAGGGTGGTCTTTACAGGTTACTTGTTGATCCAATGGCAATTATACATTATAGTAAGAGATTGGAAGAGATTTATATATTTGAGGAGGTATATGTAGAGCATGCATGGCATGATTCCATGGAGAAAGTTTTAAAACCTATTGTAGAATAAAAAATTGATTCCAATCTTGTAGTTGATAAGAGTGTTGTAGAGTATAGGGATAGAGTTGTTAGATTCTCTCAGACAAAGGGAATTGACCTGGATGATACTCTTGCTTCAATATTCTCTGAGAAAGAGAGATTTGACCTAAGTTAGGTTGCCACATCAGTTTCTATAGGTTTTGGGGAGCATGAACGAGTTACCCATGATCACAGTTTGTTGATATCCTTGTGTGGGATGTTACCTATGCCACAAACTTGGTATTTCAAGATGGATGTGATGATTTCCATCTTTGAGATTTTGATACATGTGATTCCTTTTTCTTGGTCTTGTATCGAGATGTGATTATTGTTACCCCATCTCACCAGGGGTAACTAGAGGAGATCATTCTTCATGATCCACATGGTAGAAAGTGGTCCAAGAGATGATGACCAACATTCTCCATAGATAACAACCCCTCAAATGCCTCTTATCATTTCTTAGCACATTCACTTCAACACCAGGCTCATCCGATGATGGTGGTCCAACACACATGAGGTACATTAGTCATTGTTTCATTCAAAGTTTTATATTTAATGTATTGGGAATTTAGGTAAGGATCATGGGTTGAAGTCAGATACTGAATCATGATAAGTTATGTTTTTTTCCTTATTTCACCTTCGTGGCCATTATATGTACTCTAGTCAAGTGTTTCCACTCTCGGGGAAAAGGGGTACTACTGGGAGGCCTTGATAGGAGTAATGTACCTATACCTCTTCCATACTTAACACTTTCGATCTATATTCCTTCAGTTGTCCTATGTTTTTGGGATAGTTATTACATGTATCCCAAAAATCTATATACTTCATTCTCCTATGAGAAAAAGGGGATTGAATGCTCGAGGTTGAGAAAGATCATGTTATAAATTCAAAATGAAAAATAAATAAAGGGATATAAATGATAAATCAAAATCCAAGATAGCTTGTGCTCTACCCCCTCGCTATGAGTGTCATCGGACTAATTGGTAGGTGCAGACATTAACAGATCTCCCTAGATCCACCTAGATCTAGAACAAAACAGGACATGACATGAATCTTTCCCTAAGTTTTGACCATTGAATTAGCTAGTAGGGAGGAACAAGTAACATACCTTTGTATCGCTTCCTAGGGTCTCTGTTGCTCCCGCTTCGCTCTGGTGCTCTCGTGAGGTCAAGACCAAGACAACACAAACCAACCAAAGTGAGGATAGCAAAATATATTGAACTGTCAACTTATGTGTATGATCAAGGAATTACACAATAAAGTGAGAATATCTTTATGGGAAAGGGACATGCCACTGTATCATATTAATTGAAATTAGAAGATTACAACTTGATCACCTTGATGTCGCAAACTTCCTTTCAGTGTCTCTTGGCTCCAACACACACACTTGCTCGATCTTTGCATGAAGAAGATCAAATCCTCTTGATAGACCTGCTAGAGTCTCCAAGATCCTGTTCAAGCTAAGTCCTTCACACAATTATTTCACCAATTCTCCAATGAATCTTGCTTAACCTTTTCCATGAGAATTCCATCAATATATAGGAGAGAATGAGATGGTTACTTGGATAAGAATGATCCCACAATATCAGGGAATCCAGTACAAGGATAACCATTCGAATGCCAACCCATTATTCTAGAAGATTCCCTTCTAGAACCATCAAGAACTCATCTTTTTCCAAGATTTAGAGAAGGTTCGCACCCTAGCTATGTAGCACAGTGCGAGAAGTTCACACCCTAGCTTAAAGTAGCCTGCGAGAATGGGTCATTCTCGCACCCTAGGATATTAGCAACCTGCAAACTCTCTTCAAAAGTAAGTTTTCTGGGAAGAGATGAATGTAACTTTTCTCAGGAGAAAGTTCTTATGAGGAGCCCGAGTACACCAACATCAATACATCATCATGATGACCAAAATCATGGGAAACAATGAGGCCATCACTTTCCAAGTCTTAATGCACTAAATGTGTATCTAAAGAAAGGACTTAATTGAATCCCAATGTAATAAATGCATAAATCTGAAAAGGGGCTTGGAAAGAAAAAAAATGAATATCAAAAGGAAAAATAGGGGTAGAAAGAAAGAGTGTCAAGGAAAGGGTAACTCAATGTGCCAAGTGCTCCCTCTACAAAGGTGTTCATGGAGATGAAAATCACACATGACCTTGCATGTCAATGATACCATGACCATGAAGTAAACCTTATGTCATACCATTCACTCATACTTATATTTTGATGCCTTTCTTTGGAAATACTCCTCTACTTTAGCATTCACACACCTAATAGAGTTCGATTATGGTCCTCCCATACCTAAACTTGGCAAATTATATAAGGTCATAATCTAGTGTGAAGTTTGAAGAAGATACCTAATGTGAATTACTTACGTGGCTATTGCATTAAATTGTGACTCACTTTTTATGATTCTAATGACTCTTGTACCCATGATGGTTCATCTCACCTGATTCACTCAGCCTTTGCTTGATGATGATGCATCCCTTGAGATGGCCCTTTTGAGGGCATTGATGATTCTTTTCCTTCACTTCATGGAGAATGGTTGAGCCTTGATGATGAGTGTTGGGTTACATGATAACTTAGAATGCCTCTTGGTATCCCTCACCACCTCCTGGATCGCTTGATGATGATGCATCCCTTGAGATGGCCCTTTTGAGGGTATTGATGATGCTTTTCCTTCACTTCATGGAGAATGTTGGAGCCTTGATGATGAGTGTTGGGTTACATGATAAATTAGAATGCCTCTTGGTATCCCTCACCACCTTCTAGACCTAGGACATTGCACTTTTAATTTAGGACATTGCATATGGAGCCTGACATGTCACCTTGAGCCATAGATGACATCATGCACCCTTTGAGGACGTTAGGGTTTGATTCGATGGAATTTCCCTTGATGATGATGGTACACCTATTTGGAGAGGTTATGAAGCCCTTTTTATTGATGACATCATGCTTAAAGGCTAGGACATTTTACATGTATAGGGTGATGTCACCCTACAGGATGATGCACACATGCTTGAGCCAACCTAATGATGATAAGTTGGCACCTTTTGGATGAGGGGATATGACTTTCTTGATGAGGCATGACCTTTGAAGATGATTTGCACTTTTTGGGGAGAGAAATTACTTTTGGAGACTTTTGTACCCCTTTAGAGGATGATGTCACCTTTTTGGAGCTTCGTACACCCACACATGTGGCTTTTTAGGAGGAGGTTTTCATGTTCTAGCATTGTATCTTTATGTTGGAGGCATTTTGGGGGTCAAACTAAGACCTATCCACCTTGTATAATGGATTTTCATGTTTTAGGGGCCTCTTAGAGAGATTGATCACTCGGTTTCCTCATATATATAGAGGGAGTGTTACCTCATTGTAAATCATAGCAACTTGTGGAGGATTATCACTACTTGTTTGTTCTATATTTATGTTTCACTATGGATGACTTATGTGCCTTAATTGGGAGGTGATTCTTTGGATGCTTTTCAAGTTTTGAGGGATGACTTCATGGTTAGGGTTTCACGGATGATCATTGATTTACCTAGTAAGTGCTCTTTCTAAGTCTTTGTTGGTTTATTTCTTGAATGTATTAATTGTTAATGTGTTTATTAAAGTGGTGATAGTGCATGGTACCTTGTATTTCTCTTGAATAAACCTTATATTGAAACCCTAGGAGAGTTTGTAGTGGACAACCTTCCCTTGTTATCATTGTTTAAAGCTTGTTTAAGGACATATGGCAATTTTCTAGGGTTTGTAATAGATTACCCTAGTTGTTTTCATATAGGATGGAGTTCTAGGGTTTGTAGTGGACTACCCTAGGGTTTCATCCAAAATCCATCTTTAAGCTTGTCAAGAGGCATAAAATGGTTTTTAGGGTTTGTAGTGGACTTCCCTAGCCTTCATTCTATTGGTTAATCCTTAAAGTTTGTAGTGAACTACTTTAAGGTTTATCTAAAGATTTCCTTTGTCTCCCAAGAAAGTTCATATTTGACTCCATATGACCAGGAGGATAAAACGACACTAGTCTCTCTCCCTTGTAGTGATTCTAAAACCTAATTTCACCTCTCCTTTGTTGTCTTCGAGTTAGATTAGGGTTTTCTGCATTTTTCCTTCAATTTTTAACCATCTTCTAGCTTGACGTCTAGGGTTTATTGGCATCTTTCACCCTAAAGTGAATCTTGTCATCAATTATTACATTGATGTTGTAATTTTCATCCCTCAAGGATTGATGTCTTGCATCTTTAGGGATGTTTTGTGCCATTTACATTTCAGCAATTGATTGTCTATTAAACCCTAGTTTAATTGATGATTTTTAGCCCTAGTTTAGTGCATGCTTACTTGTTTTATTTATGTTTTTGTAACTTGATATATTGTTGTAGCTAATCATATTTAACACACGTTTTATAATAGTCATAGTTTTTCTCTTTATTTGTAGTGTTAGTGGCATCTCTTTGACTTATTTGGACTTGGTAAACATCATTAATTGTCCAAGATACTTCACATATGCAAATTTGGAAATTGCTTCATTTAACCACCTTGTACTTACCTTGATTACCTTACCTTAGTTGTGGTATGTTTGAGTAACCAATAAAGGAGGTTGTAGACTTGATCCCTTCTTTCTATAGGATTCCTTGAGTGTTATAACCCTAAATTGCACCACACATGCTTACCTCGCATCAGGCCATCTCATATCCTTTCTTTGCCAAAGCACTGCTGAACAACTCTTTGAAAATCCTCTTTTATAAAGGCCCACACGCCCTAATCCATTACTACATGTGTGTACACGCTTGCTGACCCAAAACAACCCGTGTGGACCAACAAAAACACGAAAAAAGGAAAGTTGCCGACGTAACACAAAATCTATGGGTGAGTTAACTGAAACTCCCAACCATGCATGGCCGAGGGTTCATCCAAATACCTAGATCCTTCTAGCCTATAAAGAAGGGGTAGGGGTCCCATTTGGAAGGAGGAAAAATATAGCAAAGAAACTCTACCCATTTACGTATTCCCATTGTCTCGACCCTTTAGCCTTTCCTTGTGCCAAAGGAGATTCAAAGCAAAGAAGTTGGAGGACAGTAGGAGAGGAGCCTAGGATCAGGTTCGAGGAGCAGTGGCCGGTCTCAATTTTTGTAAGTTGACTCATTCAAAGTAATAAAGAAAATTCTTTTCCCGTCCCAATTCATGAACTTTTATAGTTTGATTAGTACATGTTTTGGATTTCTCACCCGTTAGTATATAAGTAGGATGCATGCGTAGTTGTTGCTTGTCTTGGATGCAGGTCATCTTTGGAAGAAGTATTGTGAACAAGTAATCAAGTACAACAGAGGATCGACATCAAATGCCGGGAACGAGGTAGGTTGATCTTTCCATGCATTTACTAAGAAAATGGGATTTAAATATAGGGATGAAGGTAGAAAGTAGTTTCTCTTCGGTCATATCTGCATGCAAAGTATGAACCCTATTTGCTAGTCCGTAGGGAGATTTTCCCCACAACAGAATTGGCGACCATACTGGGGATACTCTCTAGGGTTCCTGGAATTTTATTTCATTTTTGGGTAGTTTTAAAGACTAGTTTTTCTTGCCTGTTTTTTCTTTTAGTTTCTGTAAGTTCTGAGCTAGCAGGGAGTCTGGTTTTCCATACCAGTTTTCCCTATCTTTTGTTTGACTGTGTTTTTCGGGACCCAAAGAGCTGCACGCGGCCTGCATAAGGTTTGCACACATGTACCCATGCCCTACTCTCTTATAGCCCATGTGTGAACACTAGATGAAGAAGTAGCAGTAGCGTGTAGAGTTCAGATAACTTCAGAGGCAGTTATCCTCTTCCCTGTCAGAATCACAAATTCTCAGGGGGTTTTCTGGAATTCTTTTTGAGTCTTGTTTTCTAGCAGTCCTATCTCATATTGTTTTTGCCTTATCATTTTTTCCTTACATTATTTGTTTTTTCTGTTAAAAAGAGTGTTCAAGCCTTCAAGGGATCCTGGTTATCAATATCAGTGGTCTCTTCCTGGTTTTGGGTTCTCTGTTTTCATTTTTCTCAGAGTTTATATATACATGCAGCCTGTACAAGGTCAGCCCATGTGTACACGCCCTCTGTCTCTATCCAGCGCGTGTTCACACGCGTGTTGTTTGATTAACAATCACATGCTTGTACATGATACTTTTTGTTGAGGGTAAGGCAATCATCCTTTCCCTTGATAAGAATTATTCCTCTCAGGTGTTTGAATCTCTGTTTGAGCAGTCACTAGCTTAGGATTAATATTACCGTTAGCCTGCTTTTTCTTAGTTAAAAAAATTGTCATAAAAATAAAAGAAATTTTAAGGTTTTTAGACAAGTGTGAGAGTCATTGTTTTTAAAACAAAATTGCTAGTGTGTGATTTTTGAAATGATTCTTTACGATTTGCAATTAGGCCAGAGTTGTTTTTCTTGGTTTTTGCTTGTCGGTATTTTTCCTTTCTTGCTTTACTAGCATTTAAATAAAAAAAATCTCTTTTCATTTTCTTGTTTGGTTGAAAAGTGTATTTCTGCATTATTAGCCAAGGAAAAGTCATTTATTTCATAAGTTTTTGCAGTTCACTTAGATCATAAGTAGCTCGTAGTCGAGTGAAATTCCTTTGAGTTTGTTGTCCAAAATCTTAGAAAAGTTAAAAAAAAAATAAAATAAAAAATATATTTTTTGACAAGTTGTTGAAATTTTGCATTAAGATTTTTTTTTTGTTTCCAACTTTTTACTCATTTTTTTCTTTCGTCTTTTACACATCATCAGTTTCACTTTCATACCCCTTGATGTAAGACAAAGCCATAAAATTAATGATAAATTTAAAATCTACTAGACTTTTATGTTTGTAGGGTTCACCAACTAGTTCAGGATTAGGGCCTTGGATTAGTTTGGAGAGGAAACTCTTCAAGGCCATTTAAAATCAAACATTGGAGTCTGAGTTAGGGAGTGTCTAAGTCCAGTATCGTGAAAGTTATCCAGGACCCCCCTCTAACACAGGGGATAAACACGAGGTCACGTGCAGATAGGTAGCAGAGATAACCCCTCCAAAGTTGGACTAATCGTAGTGGAGAACACATATAGAGGGCTTGTTTTGGGATTCCGTCGTTTGCATTTACCACGGGGCTTCGTGGGTCTCAAATCCATTCGAGGTCCTCATTTTTCTTCTAGACCATTTTCTCTCGATAACCTTGACAAGTTTCGGGCTCGATACCCTACTCATTGTGGTCTACCCGACTTTTGAATGTACCTGCCTGGTGACTGTTCGCTTGCTGGCAACCTAGTTGCCAATATTTTTTAGGGACATACACAGGTGACTGCGGGGGTATACCGTAGTACCTAGGACAAACATCGGGCCATGCTTTGTAGAGTATACCCGAAGGGTTCTTCCCTGTTTGAGTTGCACTTGCACCGGTAAGTTGCTCTAGTGTTGGTTGTTGTAACTGTTCTTCCAATTAATTTAGTGTTTGCCTGTCTTATCTTCTAGGGAATTTTTTTTAGTGTGTGTTACTTTTGAACGTTTAGACTACCTTAGAGTATCTTGGATCTTCTCACATAGTGGAGGATCCTGAGCTCCACCGGTCATGAAGGCTTCTTGGCCTGTCGTCGGTTACACTGAAGCCACCCCCACCACCATTATGGCGAAAGCTAGACCAACAAGGGTCTTTTGAAGAGACTAGGTTACAAACCATTGTGCCCAACCAATCCCCAGAGGAATCAACTATTTTGGACCTTGAAGCAACTGCTCTTGGCCTGGTTGAAACCCCAACCACTGATTTCTTGGCACCTTTCATTGTACCAATTCAATTTTATGAGTGCCAGATAGTGTTGCACACAGAAATGGAAAAAAATGTTGTTACTCCTTCTAGGAATTCTTCAATTCCCACTACGGTTGTCACCACAGGAGATATTTCACCTCCTAACCCACCATTGTCAGTCTGAGCCACCATGGTATCGACCATAACTACTTCGCACAGTGGTCTGATCCCGTCTTTGGTGGCAGCCACAACCCCTTTCACACCTAGTGCGATAGGCCCTTCGTTCTCATACGGGATGCCTAGTTCGGGTACAAGTCCTGTACTTGCCTACTCCACTTTACAAACTTTGGGTCTGGGGGCAGGGAGCTCTAGCACTCTTCTGCAAGGTCACATGGGGGGCACTCCTGCTCCTTTTAACGCTTTCCCTTATGGAGGAGGTCATATCCCTCCTTCTTCCCCTTCACTCAGTGGCTCGCATCAACAATCCATCGGGAAACCTACGCACAATAGTTTATTTAGAGCGGGGAGTCAAGGACCACCTTCGCATAGTATGTCGGTAGGTTCGACACCGTTTTCTTTGAACAAAACGTTTGGTAACAACACCTTCTCTTCAACCACTTTCCCGACTGGGGGCAACCCTATTTTTGGACAATCTACTCCTATGCAGGGTACTATTCCTGCACAGGGGGCAAACCTAGCAGGACCTTGGAATTTAGGGCAGGGATCCGTTCCCTCATCCGGAATGCTGATCTGGGGTAATTATTTCCACAATCAATGGAACCCTGGACAAACTACTATGCCTATCCCCACGGGACTGGCATGGGGTAATCCTTCCCAAAGTCCTTCGAATATAATGCATGCCCAACAATCTATGTCCTATTTGGGAAATCAGTCGATGATGTCTCCACATATGAAAAATCCTTACACTGGCCAGGGCCATGGTTTCTACCAGAATCCGAGCCAGTAGCCAAACTTTTCCTGGCAACTTGGTGCCAGTCAAACTCTAGGCCCCTTTTTCCCAGGTTATCACCAACAACCCAAACTACCTTTCCTGGTGACTTTACACTTGCCAGATTTGACAAGGTTGTTGAATGACCCTATTTGTCACGATCCGCGTTGGCCTCCTATGCCGAAGAAGTTTCCTTCAGACATTCCAAAGTTTGAAGCCAAGTCTAACGAATATCCAGGAGATCATGTGACTACCTTCCATCTTTGGTGCTCATCTAACTCATTGAAAGATGACTCCGTACAGTTGTGATTGTTTCAACGTACTCTCATTGGGAGTGATGCAAAATGGTACATTGAGCTCGATCGCTCAAGATACTCTTCTTTTGGTGAACTGGCGATCAATTTCTTGAACCATTTCCAGTTACCTGTGAGATACGACGTTGGCACAGAGCTGCTCGCCAATTTCGAACAGACAACAACGGACCATATCTTTGATCACATCTGAGAATGGAGATGCCGGAAGAGTTTAATCAAGGTACCGGTCCCACCAACATTCCTGCTTGAGTGGTTCCTTAAGTCTTTGGTCTCGTAGTTATCCAAAGACGTTGTGATGTCAGGAGTTTTCTCCGAAGAAGATTCCATCATGAGGGCTCAACAGTTTGAGCTCATCTATTCTCAGTTTGGTTTATTATACAACATCTTGCCAGATGCGCCATGTTCAATACTGGATAAAACTAGACAGACAACTGGACCACATGCCGATGGTATTGTCGGTTCAGCACAAACAAAGCCCACTAAGCAATTGACAAAGCAGTTGTAGCAGTTATCTATACAACACATAGCGGCTAGCCAAACTACTGCTTTGGCTGCTCCCCCTACCAAAACGTCATAGGTAAACACTGTGCAGTCAACTAACCCAAAGGCCACCCAACAACCTGAAGGGAAGAAAAAACAATGAAAGAAGGGAAAGGGGGATAAAAATCCCACTGATAATGCTGGTGGGGACAACACTGAAAAATGGAAGGCGAGGTATCCATGCAACTTGTGCGTGGAAGACCACCCGACCCATCTATGTCCTCGACTTGCAGAGGCCCAAAAATTTGTCACACAGCAACAACAGGCGGTGTTGATTAATCCATTTCAACATGGGCAAAATCTAACTCAAGCCTCTGCAAGCATGGAAGGGGGCAACTAAGAAACCTACCCGCCTCCGAACAACCCCGCATCCGTGAACATATATATGGTTAGGAGTGATGCTTTTATATCGACTAGAGCGCATGACTATAGTAAACCAAGTGCTTCTGAGAAGGGTAAAGAAGCTGACCTCCCATCTCTTCCTCTACAGATTGAGAAGACGTTGGGAGAAAAAATGACACACATCCCAAAAGGTGCATTTATAAAAGCTTCACATAACCCAAACATAAGGGCTGCCCAGAACTACTCTGTGGTGGAAGATTTATCACAAACCCCTTGTGCGATGTCTGCTTTGGAGGTCCTCCAAAGCTGCCCTTCTCAGAGGAAAGCCTTGTTAACCACTTTGGGCTCTACTGAGACTTGTAATCCAGGTACCATCATGTTAGATACAACTGACTTAAAACCTTGTCTGCCTTACCATGTAGCGTTTCAGATAGTAGTGGCTTATCCCACAAAAATTTTTACTCAGAATATCTTCCGCACGGTGGTCGATGAGGGTGCCTCAACATGCGTTATGTCGTTGGCATGTTGGAAGGCCATTGGCCAGCCCGTTTTGTCTCCATCACCTACTCTCCTCACTGCTTTCGACGGTCGTTCGTTCCGACCACATGGCATCATTCCTTCTTTCCCCGTGCAGTTAGGAGGAAAGACTGTGTGTGTCAAAGTAGAGGTAGTCAATGCTCCCCTCGACTATAACCTCTTGTTAGGAAGGAGTTGGACTTATATTATGCAAGTTGTGGTTGCTACAGTTTTCCAGGTCTTGTTGTTTCCACACGAGGGACGGATAGTGACCATCGATCAATTGTCTTTCTCCAGACCTGACCTTTCTTTGGGGGCATCCATGGTCCCGATGATTGATAATCCTCAACCAGGTTTCATTGACATAGGAGTTGGTTTGTGCCCATCCTTGATGGGTACCTTCGATTACCCTCCCCCTCATGATGACATCAAATTTATATCCAATCACCATAAGGTTGAGATTTTTCAAGTTTCGTCGTTCCGCATGACTTACTTCGAGGATTCATGGATACTTCCTTCCCCATCATCCACGATGGATGAGACAGGGGACCCAGGCATGTCCATGCCCTTGTCTGCCGCTGAAGTAGCATACTCTTTAGTCCAGCAAGCTTTATCTAACCCTGATCCGACTCCTGCACAAGAGTTATATCCACTTCTAGAGCCTATTTGGGCTTAGGGTTCTCTCACTAACACCGATTCATTAGACTTAGTCTTACCTTTTGATGAAGTAGTAATCGAAGCAATGACTAGTCCGGACAAACCTTGGGAAGATCTTCATCACAGATCATATTTTCTCCCAGAGTTAAGCTGAATCGAAGCATGAGAATTCACCGTGACCATAACGGGAGATCAATCATGTCCTATTAATCTCTTAGCTACACATGAAATTTATGCTGAGGGAAATATGGAAACTATCATTGAAACTATACCAATCAACATCTCCCAAAACCCTGGTGTCGTGGATAACGTCTTCGTCAGAGCGGACTGCTCCCCCGAAGAGATTCAAATCTACACGGATATTTTCAAAGAATTCCACGACATTTTTGCTTGGTCTTATGAGGAAATGCCATGTATCGATCCAAAAATAGTTGAACATGAAGTCACAACGTATCTTGATGCCAAGCCTATCCGAAAAAAGCCTATAGTTGAACATGAAGTCACAACGTAATCCTAAGAAAGCAACAACCATCAATATTGAGGTAGAGAAATTGCTAAAGGTAGGTTTTATCTATCCTATCCATTTGACTCAATGGGTGTCAAATCTTGTGTTGATCAATAAAAAACAAGGCACGATTCGTGTATGTACCGACTTCCGTGATTTGAACAAGGCATGTCCCAAAGATAATTTTCCAACACCATTCATCGACTAGATCATTGATGAATGTGCTGGTTGTGAAGCCTTTTCTTTCATGGATGGTTTTTCGGGATATAATCAAATCCAAATCAAACCTGAAGACCAACACAAAACGACATTCATTTGTCCTTGGGGTACATTCACATATCGTAAGATGCCTTTTGGTATTAAAAATGTTGGAGCCACATTCCAACGGGCCATGTCTTTTTCTTTTCATGATCTCAAGCATATAGTCGAGGCCTATCTAGATGATTTAGCATCACAATCTCGCAAGAGAACGGATCATCCCACACACCTTAGACTTATCTTCGAGCGCTGTCACTACTTTTGGATTCGCTTGAATCCAAACAAGTGCAGCTTCTGCGTAACGTCAGGATGTTTGTTAGGTTTCATCGTATCAACAATAGGGATCATGGTCGATCCTCTCAAGGTGGAGGCAATAATCCAGTGCCCCCCCCCACGCACAATCCTTCAACTTCAGAGTCTACAAGGAAAGGAAAGATTTTTACGACGCTTCATCGCCAACTATGCCGAAATCACCAAGGGCTTTATGCACTTACTGAAGAAATATGTTCCTTTTTACTAGGATGATGCCACTCAATGCTCTTTCGATGCATTAAAACACACCCTCACAACTGCCCCTCTGCTACGACCACCTAACTATAACAAAGATTTCTTATTATATATAGCTACCGCAGAGTCAACCATTGGCATGGTTTTAGTTCAGGAAGATGACTTATTCTTAGAATACGTGATCTATTACCTGAGTCGAGGCCTTGTAGGACCGGAACACAATTATTCTCATATCAAAAAACTTGTGTTGGCAGTAGTTCATGCTGTTCAACGGTTCCGTCATTATGTTCTGTTTCGAAAGACCACCGTCATTGCTGTCGTGAATCCATTCTAGTACATGTTGACATGACGGGTAATAGGCAGAAAAATTAGTAGATGGATAGTCATCCTCCATGAGTTTGACTTAGACTTCATTTTAGCAAAGTCCAAAAAGTCATTGGTCTTCGCAGAGCTTATTTCAGAACTTCTGGTTGAGTCAGGTGACGTTGTGCCTGAAGAATCGCCTCTCTGGGGAGATATGTTTTTGACCACATCTTCAGATCCCTGGTATGGAGATAAACTTATCTATATCCAGACTTTGAAGTGCCCCACTTCTTCTTCTCGTGATGAGCGTTGGCATATACACCATCAAGCTAAGAATTATCTCATACTCGATGATACGTTGTATCCGAGAGGTGTAGACTACATCTTACGTCGATGTCTCACATATGACGAGGAAATTATCGTTCTTAATGATTTCCATATCGGAGCTTGTGGGGGTCATTTGTCTGGGTTGGAAACAACCCAAAAGAGTCTACGAGAAGGTTACTTCTGGCCGACACTTATCAAAGATTGTATAGAATCGGTCAAGAAGTGTCATCCGTGCCAAATCTTCTCTCGAAAGATGAGGGTACATCCCGCTCCCATGTTTCCTGTCATCATAGTTGGTCCCTTCACCAAGTGGTGGATTGGTTACACTACTTGCAACCCCCCTTCAGCAAGGGGGCACCGCTATATCATCGTAGCTGTAGACTACTTCACTAAGTGGGTCGAAGCTATGCCAACGTTTAAAGATGATGGAGAGACCGCAACTCTCTTTTTATTCAACCAGATCATAGCAAGGTTCGACGTCCCGAGAGAGATTCTTACTGACCGTGGCAGTCACTTTCAGAACCAAATGATGACTGAATTAACATCAAATCTTGGGTTAAGGCAAGAGCGTTCATCACCCTACTACCCCCAAGTCAATGGGCAGGTGGAAGTTGTAAACAAAACTCTTAAGACTATTCTACAACGAATTATCAACTCAGCCAAGTCAAATTGGCATTTGATGTTATACTCGACATTATGGGCTTACTGAACATATGTTAAGACTACAACTGGTTTCTCACCTTTTCAACTCGTTTATGGGCTGGAGGCAGTCTTGCCCATCAAATGTCAGATCCCATCTCTAAAATTGGCAGTACAATTATTTCCAGACACTTCTCCACTTGAAGAACGGTTAGTATACCTTGAGCAACTCAATGAGCAGTGTCGTGATGTGGCCCTGGCCAACGAGGCTCAAAAACATAAGGTCAAGTGTTAGTATGATAGGTCCATTCATCCTCATATTTTCTTTGAAGGTGACCTTGTCATGGTCTATGACCAAGATAAGGACCCCCTGGGGGGCGGAAAATTAAAACCCATGTGGTTCAGACCTTTCATCATAAAAGAGGTATTAAAAAAGGGTGCTTATCGTCTGGTTGATTTTGAAGGGAATGATTTGGTGGAGCCTAGAAATGGGCTCTACCTCAAGAAGTATTACTCATAGGCAGGTCACTATGGGTAACTTTTTGTAACATATGTATAGTCTTTGTACTATTACTTTTTAGTTTCTTTTAAATGTTATGGACATGTCATTGATGTTATCTTTTGTCAATATGGAAGATGTCAAGTGATTCTGAGGTATTCGTTGGGTATGCAGACGGTGCTAGTCGGCACAATCAGAGGCTTGCCTCTGCAACTTGGGTAATATTTACACCTCAGGGCCAGTTGTTATCTTCCGGAGGTATATGCTTAGGTGACACCACAAATAATGTCGCCGAGTATAGTGCAGTTATTGAGTTTCTTCATGACACCTTGTCATTGGGTATCTCTCATCTCCGAGTCTATCTCGACGTTCAACTGGTTGTGTCTCAGTTAAACATAGTATATCGGGTTCATGATCCAACCTTACACCGACGATTCCTTAGGGTACGTCTCTTAGAACGAAACTTTGATTATATTACATATTTTCATGTTCCTAGGAGATTAAACCAAATTACAGATACTCTAGCTAATCAAATTTTAGATTGGCATCTTGCACACATATGAAAGAACATTGACATAAGCATGTAAATACATTTTTGCACATGTGATCCATAAGACACAAAAGATCAAAAAACTATATATAATATAATAAAGTAACCAGAGTACATAGATGGACGCAAGCACCTAAAAAATAGGACCAATAACGAGTCACATGCATTATGTCCTCAAAAAAATATAGAAGTAGTGCTCATGGCACATAAAAAGTCTAAATAGGTTCAGGGCCTATGGGCCCTATTATACTGGTCCACAACATGGGAAGAAATGCCTAAACAATCGGACCCACGTCCGAGGTGCCCCCACTACATGAGGCTGCATGGATGGCGGCAGGTCCTCAATCTCTGCCATCAGGACTGTGCGAGTGAGTGCAGTAAAGTTTCGATCAACTCGTCTAAGTACCCTCTTAGCCTCCCCGACTGGGAGGTCTCCTGCTACTGCTGGTCGAGGATGACGTCTGTTCCGTGAATAATCGACAGGTCGCACTGGTCCCACATCTGCATGCAATAAACGTATATCCGTCAAATACTCTGGCATATAAAAAAAATGATATATATAACAAAAACGACATAAAAATTACATATACAACAAAAAAACTACAAAGGTGGAGACTTACCCATCTCCCCTCGCTCCTCACCAGGAGGCATGGGTATCTCAGGATCTCTTGAAAAGTCTATCCTTGCATATGGGTAATCCTCGATCACAAGGATCTGCCAAGACAGCCATGCAAAAAAGTCATCATCGAAGGACTCGTTGGTCCTTCCACCACTCTGTCCCGGCAATAATACTGCCCATATACATACAACAGGAAAAGAGGTCTGATGTCCTCATACCACTTCCCGAGGACTAAAGCTCGAAACTCTCTCGAAAAAGAATGAACACAAAATAGTTCCAAACACGAAGTTCCTTTGTTTTCGTTGACAACAATCTATCAATTGCCTCTTCATACACTCTAGTAGTGTGGTACTCCAGTCAAAAATTTGTGCATTCAAGCACTGGATAGCACAGTTCATCTGTGCGCGAGACGCCTGATGCAAGGCTACTGAATCGATAATCCGCCCAATGAGAAATAATATCGCTTGCAACGATAGGTTAGTAATCTTACTTATGGGCACCTGGGAGATCAAACGGTTTGTCCCAGCCTCATAGTGCAGGGCTATCAGTTCCACTATGTTATGCGGCCCCGATGGAAATGTCCTGAAATTGACTGGTTCCCCTCTCCTTGAGAGGCCATTCAAAAAGTAGATATCCTTGGTGCTGGGCACCAGTGATTGCCCCTCTAGCATGAAGGCCTCTGCATCAGGGTGCCAATAGTCAACCAAGGCATTTAGTAGCCTCAGTTGCGCCCGCATAAACAAACACAGGAAGAACTTTAGCAAACCACATTGCATCAATGCGGCCATGGCATTCGGATCTCCCACAACCAACTCACTAACTTCTTCATGCTCCCTTTCCCTCTAGTGGACATACATCCTGCCAACACAACAAAGTTCAGGAGGGTGAGTGAGTGTTGTTTGGTTCTTTTTATCTATAAAGGGGGGTCCACGCGTGCTGTCTAGGTGACATTCACGTGTACATGTGGGCAGGTTTTACTCTGCCCGAGTGTACATGCAGCCTGTCCAGAGACAGCCCGCGTGGACCTAGGGCTGACCTTTTAAAGGTCGATGCCCACCCAAAACATGAAATAAAAAACCAAAATAAAGATTTGAATAGCTAGATAGGGGAGTTTGTACTTACTTGGTCCATACGGAAGTTCGTTTCGTCCACTGTAGCTCCCAGAATCATCGTTTTTATCAAAGGGGGTCTTTTGGCTCCAGAGTCAATTTCCAAATCAGCAATGGTGATAATGAGCTACCAGCTTCTATTTATAGACTTTTTTGGCCTCTTTTTGTCACCTTTTTGGCCTCCCTTATCATTTTCTTTATACCAAAAACCATTTAGAGTGATTCAGGAGTTATATGGGAGGGATTTGATTGGGTATTGGGACATTTTTTTTTTGAGTTTTGAGGAAATTTTGACGGTCCATGAAATTTTTTCCAAGAATCGACTTGAGCATATAGGTTAAGTTACTACCCCGACTTTTGTGTCTCGTTGTCTTTTTCCTCTGCCATAGGATCGATCCCATCAGGTTGTGACACAGAACCATCATATCTGCTTTAGAAGTGTCGCAACTTGGCAGTAGAGATTACTAGAACATGGATGCCCTAGGTAGGTCATGGTTGCATTATGGTGTCCATGCCCTCTCTAAAACACTGTAGGCTTGGGAGTCCTTATAGTATTTCCTGAATATGAGTTTAAGCCTCATTTGCATGATTCTTCTTCGCTCTTGATCTAACCCTCAGGACTCCCAAAAAATAACGGGTCTTCTTTTAAGCTCTTTTTAGACCCTCCAAACATGAAAAGATTGCCGAGTGATCTTGTGGCCTTTCACGCTCGTTAAATTGAAATTTGAAGTCACGTCTGTCCAACAGTAGTTTACCCCTTTTTCGGTCTGGACGGTCAACTGTACGAACAAAGGTATACTCTATGGAACTTCCGTTCTTTAGAAGAGTACTCTCAGGTATAATTTTATCCCTTTTTCGGGCTTGAGGGACTAAACTTACGAAAAAGGAACCCCCATGGAGTCCATAGTTAAGCTCTTTTCAGACTCCCTAAAATTGAAAAGATCGCCGAGTGACCTTGTTCTTTTACAATCGTTAAATTGGTCCAGAAGAATATTCCTGATGGAGTCCATAGTTAAGATTTTTTCAGACTCCTTAAAAATGAAAAAATGGTCAAGTGATATTGTCTTTATCACACTCGTTAAAATGGTTTTGAATAGACGTCTTGTCGGTTCTAGTTTACCCCTTTTTCAAACTGACTAGACTACCTTCGAAAAAGGTACCCCAATGGAGTCTCCTTTTATGTTTTTTTAGACTCTCTAAACATGAAAAACCACTGAGCTTACCTTCTCTAGGCTCGTTAAACTTTCATCGAAGGATGTTACCATTGTGTGTTTTATTAACCGCGTTTGCATACCTTATACACCAGCCTTGTAATAGTTTGCTTTTGCGTCTTAACACCTTTGGCCCCCGAAGTATTTTTCCAGAGTATCATTATACTAGAACATCAGTCTTGTCCTTGTGCCTTGAGCTTGTATGTTTGCAGCACTCGTTCCTCCTTTGTAACATAATATTCCTTTATTCTTTTTCCACAATTATTGAAAAGAACAAAAAAATCAAATATACCCCAAAAAGAGGAAGGGAAAAGTATTTTCTTTATTGGCAACATAATGAGTCGCCCTTGGATAAAGCATATCTGTCCATTTGTTCATCAGACTCTGGGATGTAGTACGACCTTACGAAGATTTTCTCTCTATATAGAGTTGTGTCCTCCACTGTTTGGTTATCCTTCCAAACATATGGAGAGTTTGCATTGCCTCCTGCTTTGTAGACTTCTGATTAATGCCATGTTGCCTGAGTCTCATCATTTGTCGTGCTATTATCCAAGGGAAGTTTGTCACCAATCCTGAGTCGGCCCCTCTACAATATGTCTCTTGTCCTCATACTCAACCATCCTGAACATCCAATCAAGTCCTTGTTTGAAATCATTGAAGCCTTCAGTCTGATCATCAAGATTATCAAGTCCATGACCAATGAGTCGTCGAAGACCTCTGGGTAGTGCAGTAGTACACTCGTATTACACTCCTACCCAATTTTTTAAGATTTTGAAGTTGTTGCTTGAGCTTTGAAGATCTCATCTCCAGCCATCAGGCCGAATCAACTTCTGGAAGATGGATACTCTATATGTATATCTTTCTGATTTCGAGATGTAGCTCCACTGTGTATTGTTCACGGCTAATATTTATAGTTATTTGACATCGATCTACAATGTATTTGATTGGTAGCCATGATTTTATTCTATCCCAAGAATGGGTATGCCTGCCTCAGTGAGACATATGTTATTTTGCATACGATGCCTCCCGGTTCTTGATCCTTGGGCTCAATCGTTCGACACATCAGTAAAGATTGGTAATGTATATCAGCCATCAAATGCTCTTCTGACCTCACACATTAGGGGGCATTTGTTATAACCCTAAATTGCACCACACATGCTTACCTAGAATCAGGCCATCTCATATCCTTTCTTTGCCAAAGAATTGCTGAACAACTCTTTGAAAATCCTCTTTTACAAAGGCCCATGCGCCCTACTCCATTACTGCATGTGTGTACACGCTGGCTGACCCAAAACAACCCATGTGGACCAACAAAAGCACAAAAAAAGGAAAGTTGCCGACATAACACAAAAGCAATGGGTGAGTTAACTGAAACTCCCAACCATGCATGGCCGAGGGTTTGTCCAAATACCTAGCTCCTTCTAGCCTATAAAAGAAGGGGTAGGGGTCCCATTTGGAAGGAGGAAAAATATAGCAAAGAAACTCTGCCCATTTACGTATTCCCATTGTCCCAACCCTTTAGCCTTTCCTTGTGCCAAAGGAGATTCAAAGAAAAGCAGTTGGAGGACAGTAGGAGAGGAGCCTAGGATCAGGTTTGAGGAGCGGTGGCCGGTCTCAACTTTTGTAAGTTGACTCATTCAAAGTAATAAAGAAAATGCTTTTCCCGTCCCAATTCATGAACTTTTATAGTTTAATTAGTACATGTTTTGGATTTCTAACCCGTTAGTATATAAGTAGGATGCATGCGTAGTTGTTGCTTGTCTTGGATGCAGGTCAGCTTTGGAAGGAGTATTGCGAACAAGTAATCAAGTACAACGGAGTATCGACATCAAACACCGGGAACGAGGTAGGTTGATCTTTCCATTCATTTACTAAGAAAAGGGGATTTAAATCTAGGGATGAAGGTAGAAAGTAGTTTCTCTTCGGTCATATCTGCATGCAAAGTCTGAACCCTATTTGCTAGTCCGTAGGGAGATTTTCCCCACAACATCGAGGTTTCTAGAAAAGCCTCCCTTGTATTGGATCCATCCTTCAAATAAATGAGAGAAGTGATTTGCTAAGATGATAGTGTGTTGGAGCAGGCTACTTTGGATAAGTTTTGGGAATCGCACAGGAATGAATCGCATGATATTTTGGCTAAGGAGCACCGCGTGCGCAAAGCAGTTGAAACATTTTCAAAATCCTGGACGAAAAAGGCAGAAAGTAGTTAGGAGTTTTGGGACATTGAGTCCACATTGTAACCATTTTGTAATAGGCTTAGCCCTATTGTAAAGCTATAAATTGTAATGGGTTTTTTGGGTAGAGGAACCTTTTTTGAGTACTTCGAAAGAAGAGTTAGACAAGTATTGGGAAGTTTTGGGATGTTTTAGGGAGCTAGTGTGTATTGTATGCCCAAACGACTAGGGCATGTTGAGGTAGAATTGATATACATGTTATGAGCGCAATGCGCACCTAAAGTAAGAACTGAACTTTATGAATGAATGAATAAGAAGCCAACCATTGTGGACATAGTCTAGTTTAGGTCGAACCATGTTAAACCTTGTGTCTCGATGTGTTTCTTATGTGTGTTGTATGATTAGTATAGATCTTCTTACTGTATTTTCGCAATGATGATGAATGTTTAGTATTTTGAATATATCATTGATATATGTTGCACACTTAAGGTAATGATGAATGAATGAATGTTAAGTAAGGTAATTTCATGAGTATAATATATTGTATGATAATTGAATGTTGAGTGATGGAAACTACGCACATGAATAATGCATAGTATGGTCATGTTGAATGCCTCACTTCCCCTCATCACTACAAAAATTTGGTTTTTGCAGCCCCTCTAGATGCCTCGAGTGAGACTTCACTTGCTTGCAAGTGATGCCGAAAGGAACGATGTCTATGGGTTTTGTTGGTTTATTATCTTTGAATCTTGAGTCTTCCTACTACACACCAACAAATGGTTCCATTGTTGGGACACAGATTTGTAATTGAGGGGAATGTTTTGGAGGCTGACTAAGAAGGATATCGCATAATGGCTAGAAAGGAAGGAACATGAATTTTCCAGATATTAGCATAGGAACCCATGGATCAACGATGAACAATGGTTGCAAAGGTATGTGTTTACATATCTGCATGAAAGCTTCTTTGGTGAGTTCTCGATAATTTTGATTGAATGGTTAGAAATGATAGTATTTGGAGATACCGAGCTGAGGCTTTGAGAAACTAGACTCATGAGATGATTAGATAGTTGAATACAATAAGTAATAAAGTTTCTCGCACAATTGTTTTTTTGTTGAACAATATACTAGGGGGTTACATAATAGAGTTTGCGATAGATTGTACCCAATCTTATAGTGAAAAGAGATGAGTGAAAGTATGAATATGGAATGAATGAACTGAGGATGTTGAGAGAGGAAGATAGTGTGTCAGACGAAGAGATTGGATTATTGCGTTGTGGGAAAAGGTTTAGGTATAGTAAGAAGGAGATTGTGGATGAGAGAGAGTGTTTGAGAAAAGAGACCCCTGCGTAGTGCTCCAGATCACACCGTACAAAGAAAGGAAGGAGAAAGTAAATGATCCTTAGTGCAATCCAACAGAAGAAGGAAGTCCATCTCAGATCATAATCTGTGTCGAACCCACGAACCCGTGTGTGTCACCAAGATCTAATGCAGGAACTGGAAATTTTTCAAGAGAAATTGTAGTTAGTGGAGGAAGTCAAAACAATAATTAGAATAGAAGAGTTAGCACAATGAACTAAATTCAACCACCATCACTGAAGGTAAGTATTATGCAAAATAAAATGGTAGGAATAAATAATACATTAAGGATGCTTGAATTGAAGGGAATGGGGTCGAAAGACCCAGAGAAACATTTGTTTGCATGTGAAACAATATGGACTATGAAGAATGTCTAGGATGAGGCAATGAAGATTTGCAGTTAGCAATGACGTTCAAAGGTCGCTATTTCAGAGAAACATTTGTTTGTATGTGAAACGATATGGACTGTGAAGAATGTCTAGGATGAGGCAATGAAGATTGTGTAGTTAGCAACAATGTTCAGAGGTATTTCATTGTTATGGTACATGAAATACTAGACTACCACACCGACAGGACAATCAAGAACATTAGTAGAAATTGGACAAGATTTATTAAAGGAATTTCAGAAGCCGAAATCTGAGTCGCAATACATCACAAAGATAAAAAACAATTAAGCAAGTATAGATTGAGACAATTTGGGATTATGATCAGAGGTTTAAATATGTGATGGGTAGATTGACATTCCAGATTCCTGATGAACAACATAGATAATGGTTTATTGCAGGGTTGTCACACATTCGTTGTCCTTTGACACAACAAAAAGTCACGTCACATCCAGAAGCCTTAGAAATTTTGATGAAGTTAGAAGCATCCCCTAGAAGAGATGGCACATGGATGGCACAAGTTTAGTCACATTTGGCTGCGCTAACGATTTAGTTGTCGGAACCGACGAAAGGAAAGGAAAATGTGAATAAGTTTGGTGTATTACATGTAAGACAGAAGGCCATTGAAAAGATGATTGTCCATTGCATGTGAAATATATGGCTACAAGAGCATCGAACCCATTGGCAGGAGGAGTGGGGTATTACGAAATATGAAAGACATGGGGACATCATCTGACTGCTTGTCCACTATTGAAAAACTACCAGAGTATGCCTAGGAATTTTTTTTGCAATGAGAGAGTGCACTTTAGTTGTATACAGAATCCAAGAAGAAAATGTCGCAGTAGAAGGAGTTCCACAGTATAATACTCCAAAAGGATTTAATAAGGGTGGGAGAGGAGGATTTGGCAGAGGTTGAGGATGAGGGGGATTTGGTAGAGGAGGAGGAGGACTACTCATTTTTTATAACTGCAATCAACTAGGACATTTAGTGAGGGACTATATGAATCCATGCATGACATGTAAATATTGTGGAGCACTAGACCATGCAACAAAAGATTGCCCACAGTTGATTGTGAAATGATAGGAAAGAGGGAACCAAAAACAAAACATACAAATGATAGCAGCTGAGGAATGTGATGAACAACCTAAGATAGTAGCAGCGATGTGTGGAGTGACGAGAATCAGAGTTGATGTGACAGACAAAGGAAATAGAATCCAACAATGGGCAAGAAAAGCCGCAGAGCCTACTTTGTTGTTTGATCCGAGGAAAGAAAAAGAGACATACCAGCAGGAAAGAAAAGAAATAGCTAGAGCAGAATGGATAGCTTCAACTTCTTTCGCACCGTCGTTGTATGATAGGCCACAAATATGATATGCCTGTAGACTATGACCATTCAGAGAAGCGAAATGACAAAGTAATTACTTTGAAAATATTTTTAAGAAGATGTTTACATTTGACGAAGGATGAATCTACTTTGAGTATTCTGCGTGGAATGATTGATCATTGTGCACAAGAAAAAGAGATTCATATTGTTGTAGGAAAATCTCCCTGTGGACAGGTAGATCACCTCTAAGGCTTGACCTTAACCCTAGACAGAAAAATGCTTAACGTGGACACTGAATTTCTTTCAAATCTATCTAAACTAATACATGAGAAGGACAGATGATAGAAGTACCTGTTATCGACGTTTGTCCCTGCACGCTCCGAGTTGCGCTCCAATCCTTTGCTCCTCGCTGGGTTCTGCAGGCAAAACAAGATACGACCACTTCCTACTCTATTGATATTAGCTTGAAAACAGATCTATCACTAAATGATAAGTTCATGTAACATCAGACACAAACTAGAAAGAAACAGGCCAAGCGTGTCATATTAATGAGAATAACGACAACAATACTTACAATCGTAGATGCGAATGCGACAGCTTCGTCAAGTCCTCTTCGTCTAACCCTTGCCTGAAAGATCCACAACCTGGACAACAACAACTTCATTGATCACTCTCCTTTGGCTGACTGTAAATTCCCTCTAAGATCATAAGTTTCATATGTTCAATTCTTCCCCCCCTTTCCACCATCATAGAGCCTGTTTATATAGGTTGGGAGGAGCCTAACCTCTTGAGTTATGTTTAGAACCAGTTGGGAACCTTCTCCATAGATCAGGGATATGTTGATGAAAACAAGAATTCGATCACAACTGCCTCCTAGTCTCGAATGTTCCTCCCCTTATTCTTCTCAACGGGCTAACAACTGGCCCAGATTAGGGAGCGCTCCTTCAGAAGGGGTCTTAGAGCGTTGTAGCGCTCCTTGGCAAGCCTGGGGAAGCGCCAATGCTCTTAAGATGAGCAACGCTCCTCCAAAAGGGTCTGGGGAGCATTATAACTCTCCCTGAAGCATGATAGGGGAGCGCTAGCGCTCCTGCAGCTGATTTAGGGGAGCGTTCCCTCTCCAAACCTCTGTTTCAGGGCTCCTTTCAGGTGTCAAGAGTCATTTGATCCCAATAAACCAGTTCTCCTCCTTCAAATCAGTCATGTGAGATGTCATAAGTGCCTCCTCAGTGTCGTTATCATGGCATCATGTCTGAACATCATTTGCAACACTAGTGATCAACTTGCGACACTTGCGAAAGTTGTAGGGAAGATGTGACACTTACGACAATTGACAGGGACAATGCGACACTTATCCATCTGAGCAATTTTGACGTGTAACAGAATTCCCCCCAAAGTATGAAGTCAGAAGATGCGAACTGATGACTAAAATGATTTGTAGACGTTCAAGCAAGGGTATAGACTCGGAGAACCTGACGAAATATGCACACAAACACCCAACAAATATCATGACATGTTTCAAAACCCAAGGCATGCATACCTATGCTTGGATGATCAAGATTTGAGATATGGCCACCATAGTATACACTGCGGATCCATAATTGTATTGATAAAAGGGTATAGCCACCGAAGATACAATGTGGATCTATACTTTGATGACTCAGACTGATCGTAGCCACAAAGAATACACAATGGATCTATGAGATGACAAGACATAGCCACGACCAATACAAAGTGGATCTATGTAACAATGTATGTGTTCTTAGTCGAGGACTCCTTCGCAACCTGGGCGAAACATATATCAAAGTGAATTACTCAACCCAGGGTCTTCTTACCAATCCCAATATGGCACGAATCTAACCACGTGAATAGATGTCTTGGTGTCGAACATGGCATAAACCACTTGATTACCGGTCAATGAGGTAAACCGTTAACAAGTGCGAGGGAGATCATCATTAATGTCAATGATTCCCAAGGTACCTTAGTACATTCCACCGAATGTGAATAGATGAACTGTAGTCGAACATCCGTGGAATCATTCGATCAGAGGTCAATAATGTAAACCCACTGTCGAACGTGAGGAGGCCTGGCATTGAGGCATGCAGGTCCCAAAGTACTAAATGGTTTCTAAGTCTAATTCCCGGATAATGTGTTGAAGTCGACAGGAATAGACTCGTCGAGGGAGGGCCTTGATGTATCCCCCATCAATGACACGAAACGGATATGAAAATGCAATTGGTAGATCAAAAGAACATGGACTGACACGGGTTGTGAGA
>ML792151.1:253160-318294 GCA_009831015.1 Picea engelmannii | reverse complement strand
AGAAAGGGTAGTTGTCGGTTAACTTGTGGGTAATGCTGGTGTGGCAGAGGGACACCAGTGGGGCCCAATACTGGGTTATGTGGATAATTATAACTCGTGGGCCCTCTCATGTTGGGTTGGTTTTGACCAAGGTACATAGGATTCGAGATGTTTTGAGAAGTGTTTGTGAGCAGAGGATAACCGGATGGGTTTTGTGGATTGTATGTTGGGTTGGGAATTTTTCCATGAGGGGGTTGTTGCGAAGTCTGAACGTTTTTCCCCGTGGAGGCATGTGGATTTCCTTGAAAAGGGACGCTCCAGGGATTAGGTGCAACGGGCACATTTTGTCCCGTGGAGGCATGTGGGTTTCCCTGAAAAGGGATGCTCCATGGATTGGGCGCGACGGACACGTTTTGTCCGTGATGTTGGACTCCGACTTGAGGTTTCCCCCCAGCATGAGGGTGCCCCCCGAATGGAATTTGTCCTCCGGTGGGAGGATGCCCCCTAGCTTGAGGTAGAGTTCCCGGGATTTGAGGGCCAAACGTAAAATATTGACCAGTATTGCCGATTGGGTTAGGTCCTCCAAGGACAGTCCCTCCAGGTTGTTGGATAGGTATGGAACTTCCCGGTACAATTTGAGTAGTGGTTTGGGCAGTGGTGATAGCGGATGCGTTCAGTGCCCTAAATCCAAAAGGTATATTTGGTCTTGGCATTACAGATGTGCCAATCGGGGCTTGGTTAACTACCGCATTACCGACAGGAATAGTCGGAATGTGCGGGGTCAATGTCGAATGGGCCGTCTAGAGGGGAATAGTGGGCCTCGGGCCAACGAACGGTATGTTTGGACCAACAGTTGGTGTGGCTATAAAAGTGGTGGCACCGGTAAAATGATTTGGTGGTACAGTGTAGGAAAAAGATGCGTCGGCACCTTCTCCTGTTCCATATAGATCTTGCACCAAGCGTGGTGGACTTCGAACAACGTTTGCAGTCCAAAAAGGGTCATTGGCTAAAGGGTTCTGAGGAGAACTGGCTGGAATGTCAGCAGGGTTTATGACAGTAAATTCTCCAGCGGAATTCAGGTGGAGGATCTGTCGTTCGTATCCCTCCGGAATGCGATAAGCTTCTGGAGTTTCTGAGACAATTCGAAAGTTCTCCAAAGGAACAGGAACTTCTTCCTAGGAAGTTGTGGTGTTTTGAACCTCGCTCTGTTGAGGAGATTGTTCTGTCGAATGAGGGGGAAAAGGGGTGTATCCTTCCATATTTTCTAGAGGAAGTCCTTGTAGCCTCCGCGAGCGTCATGGAGGGTCGATGTTGGCGGCAAAGAGTCGACGAAAGAAATCTATGGCCAACTAGCAAAAAGAAACAACACACGCTAAGAAAATCTAAGAATCACAACCAAGCAAACAAGACCTTCCTTTGATGACCGTACTAGTTGGTGATGAAATCCAACGTCGCGTGATCAAGTCTAGAAGGGGTGGGGATAGGGTGGAATATTTACAATGGCGATCTGCTTAACAGACTTACGCCTTGGTGAAAGCTTCCACGCAGTAATTGTGGATTTACCCTCCAAGGAGCCCGAGTGAGTTTGACCAATGTCTGCTCCAGGTACAGTGAGACTTCCCATCACCGTCACCTTGTGTAAGAACCTAAAGATTATGGCCACTAAGGTTACCAATTCGCAGTCAGCCCCTGGGCGGGAACAGTTGACAATTCGATCCGAACGTACGGGAAGGGTATCAAGCCCGAAATCAGCTAAGAAGCTTCCACACAATAATTGTGGATTTACCTCAAAGTGACCCCCATAATACGATCCGACCACCACAAACAGTTAAACCATGGAGGGTTAGTCCCCGTAGCTTACCCGAATGCAACCTCGTGCGTAACCCCTGTGTGAGAGGGGGATCCCAGGCAGACTTATATGATAACTGGATTTACTCTCCCTAACTCAGGATGCTAATGTTTTTTTTGAAAACTTTGGAGAGTTATGGTCACAGCCCTAATCCAAAGTACTACACCTATTCTACTGTTGGTGGAGGATTCTAGCAAAATAAAAATTCTAGATGATTTTTAATTAACGTTGATTTTAGTGGCTGTTTTTTACGCAAAAGGGGTGCATGGAAGTGAAACGAATGGAATTATGACTCTGACCCAAAGAGTGCATCAAGAATTATAAGCAATCATTTCCTTTCGATGAACATCTAGCTAAGGGAGAGAGAGAGCTCTTTCACTAACAAGCACTATTGTGGAATGCCCTCAAACGATTCTTTTTCTCGATCAAATCCTGATGTAATGCAAAAAAATTTAAATGCCTTCTAATATGCTCAATCAATCACAAATATATCTTTATTGTTTGCGTATGTATGATGATCAATACAACATAATTCTTATCTTTGCTAATTATCTTCTTGGTATAAGTGAACACCAAACTAGCATAAGCAAGAGTAACACAAACAATACACCCTTCGTAGCAATCAAAACGAAAAAGCGAAAGAAAGGAAACAATCAAAGAGAAAACAAAATTTTACACCCAAAAAGCAAGAGTTGAAGAACAAGGACCTTGACTCAAATCAAGATGAAGAGGTCTATAGGCCTTTGATGACCTTCACCAAAGTTTTTACTTAGCTGATGAGGAGAGAAGAACAATGCATAAGTTTCAAATTTCACTCCACAGGAAAAACTCAATGAAAATAGTGAAGAAGGCTGCAAGATCCAAACAGTAAAGTGCTTATTCTTCAATTAAAAGACAGATATCAAGGTTGAAAAGGAAGAAGGACTGGCTCACAGGGTTACTCAACAGAGGAACACAGAGGCAAAACCCAAAAAATGCAATTTTGGAAGGTTTCTGGGCCAAAAGAGGCTGGCGCTTTGTTGCCAAGGGCAAGGAGCATTATAGCACTCTGTGCAAAGCCTTTAGGAGCGTTGGCGCTCTGTTAACACTAGGACAGGGGCGCCAGGGTCTGAAAGCTCCAGAAATGTCAAAAAATATCAAAAATTGAGATTCAAACTTGACAAGTATGCTGAGTATGATGGGACAAGGAGCCAATCAGCTCATGAAACTAATCAAAGAGGGGTAAACCAGGTCTGAAACAATCAAGGGACAGAAGAAGGTCAATGAGGAGAAAAATCCAAACAAGAGGTTTTGAATTTGAGGCTATCTCCCCAGTGGAGTCGCCAATTTCTGTTGTAGGAAAATCTCCCTGCGGACAGGTAGATCACCTCTAAGGCTTGACCTTAACCCTAGACAGAAAAATGCTTAACGTGGACACTGAATTTCTTTCAAATCTATCTAAACTAATACATGAGAAGGAAGGATGATAGAAGTACATGTTATCGACGTTTGTCCCTGCACGCTCCGAGTTGCGCTCCAATCCTTTGCTCCTCGCTGGGTTCTGCGGGCAAAACAAGATACGACCACTTCCTACTCTATTGATATTAGCTTGAAAATAGATCTATCACTAAATGATAAGTTCATGTAACATCAGACACAAACTAGAAAGAAACAGGCCAAGCGTGTCATATTAATGAGAATAACGACAGCAGTACTTACAATCGTAGATGCGAATGCGACAGCTTCGTCAAGTCCTCTTCGTCTAACCCTTGCTTGAAAGATCCACAACCTGGATAACAACAGCTTCACTGATCACTCTCCTTTGGCTGACTATAAATTCCCTCTAAGATCATAAGTTTCATATGTTCAATTCTTCCCCCCCTTTCCACCATCATAGCGCCTGTTTATATAGGTTGGGAGGAGCCTAACCTCTTGAGTTATGTTTAGAACCAGTTGGGAACCTTCTCCATAGATCAGGGATCTGTTGATGAAAACAAGAATTCGAGCACAACTTCCTCCTAATCTCGAATGTTCCTCCCCTTATTCTTCTCAACGGGCTAACAACTAGCCCAGATTAGGGAGCGCTCCTTCAGAAGGGGTCTCAGAGAGTTGTAGCGCTCCTTGGCAAGCCTGGGGAAGCGCCAACGCTCTTAAGATGAGCAACGCTCCTCCAAAAGGGTCTGGGGAGCGTTATAACGCTCCCTGAAGCATGATAGGGGAGCACCAGCGCTCCTGCAGCTGATTTAGGGGAGCGTTCCCTCTCCAAACCTCTGTTTCAGGGCTCCTTTCAGGTGTCAAGAGTAATTTGATCCCAGTAAACCAGTTCTCCTCCTTCAAATCAGTCATGTGAGATGTCATAAGTGCCTCCTCAGTGTCGTTATCATGGCATCATGTCTGAACATCGTTTGCAACACTAGTGATCAACTTGCGACACTTGCGAAAGTTGTAGGGAAGATGCGACACTTACGACAATTGACAGGGACAATGCGACACTTATCCATCTGAGCAATTTTGACATGTAACACATATCACACAGAAAGCACTTAACCAATAGTAATTACTGGGTGAAGAGGGGCTGGATGCGAGCGCATTTTCTAAGTGAACACTTGGCAGGGGTGACACTTCTTAACTGTTTTGATACAATCCTTAAAGATAGTAGGCCCGAAATAACCAACTCACAATTTTTTTTGGGTTGTCGCAAGCCCAGATAGATGACTACCACAAGCCCCACTATGGAAATTTTTTAGGATAGATTCGGCTTCTTCGAGAGTTAAACAACGACGCAATATATCGTTTATTCCTTGGCGATACAAAGTGTCACTGACGATAGTATATTTATTATCTTAATATCTTATACGTCGACGATCATCTTGTGAGAGATGTTGAGTGAACTTATGAGAAATGTCGACATGGATGGTAGGAGAGATACTCGCCATGTTTCATTCAACATAAATGTTGTGTGTATCAAGTGGAACTACAGTGTGACCAACTATCCCACTCAAAGTAGATCGAAAGTTGTCTTGCTCGATTCTTTCAAGCTCTGGGAGAAAATAAGAATGGTGATGCATATCATCCCAAGGTTTGTCGGAACCATTCATGGCTTCGATGATGGATTCGCCTGAAGGAAAAGTCCCATCGAGGAAATCATGTGAACAAGACAATGAGGTGGCCCACACGGGCCTAGATGCGAGATCCCCCTCATCCATTGGTGAGGGAACAGGATCGGGATCGACAGAAGAATCAAGAACAACTTGATATGCAATCTCCACTATCGATAATGGCATGGCCATCCCAGCATGCGACTGTCCTTCACAAGAAAAAGTTGGGGAAGGTAGGGTCCACGGATCGTCAAAATAAGACGTGCGGAAAGGAATGGACCTCGCAGTCGAGACGGGCCTACTCGACATGGCATAAACTTGATGGTTCGGTGTTGAGAATTCGAAAGTACCCATAAGGGAAGAATACATTCCAACACTGATATTCTTAGTTGTCGGCTGAGAGTTGTCGATCACAGGGATCAACTGTCCAAGAGATGCATTAGGACTAGAGCATAAAAAGGATAACTGATCGATTGTCATGATCTTCCCTTCATGAGGAAAAAAAAGGATACATAAGACATATGACACGATGGAAATCATAGCATAAGTCTAATTGCGACCTAGTAACAGGTTATAATCAAGAGGCACATCAACTACCTCTATTCTACCTCTATTATCTTCCCACCTAACTGGTTCCCTTCACAAGGAAAACAAAGGATATTGAAGACAGACAACACAATGGAAATCACAACATAAGTCCAAGAGGCACATCAAGAGGTTATAATCAAGAGGCACATCAACTACCTCTATTCCACCTGTACTATCTTCCCACCTAACTGGACCGGAAAGGCGGGGAGAATACCGTGAGGGAGAAAGGAATGATCGTCAAACGAAGTCAACATGTTCGATGAATTGGAAAGAGTCGGAGAACCAAGAGCTTTCCAACAAATCAGGGACATCACAAATGTAGAAACGCCTTCATCAAAAACCGTACATTTGATGGTATACTTTGAATACTCCACATGGATTTGGAAAGCCACATGGTAAGGAAATCGAGGCTTAACATCTGTGACGTCAAACTTGATAACCTTTGAGCCACTGGGTTCTATAGATCCTAGAGCAGAGAGTAAGGCATTCCTCTATGAAGGACATGTCTGAAGTACCTCCAAAGTCGACATAGCACAAGGGGTTTGGACCAGGTCCTCAACAATAGAGTAGTTCTGGGCGACTCTAGCATTTGGATTATGGGTAGAGAGTTGAGTACTCTTTTTGGAATATGAGGCTGTGGCTCTGGTTTCTTAATCTATAAAGTCATCTTCGGAGGAGGAGGAGATTCTAGACCAGGAATAGTTTGTTTAGAACTATAGTCTTGAGATCGAGTGGCTACATCGATTTTCGCATCGACCATACTGATACATAAATGATCTCCATCTTGCGACTACTGGTTTTGACCTCCAGGAGCTGCATTTCCAGCATTTGAGGAGCTCAAGGCTAAGTGTTGAGTATGTGGGAATGGATTCGTCATCACGACGACGATTGAGCTAAAATCCTCACAGCTTCTACAAGTTTGGTGCACAAATGGGTAAGGTGATCATCTGTGCAAAGCTTACAGGTTCTCGTTTTCCCTCTCCAGCATTACTACCTTTATTCTCATTATTGTCCTTGGTTTTATTACCATTTTTCCCACCCTTACGGTTATTACGTCCTTTCTTCTTATTCTCTCCTGGTGGATGGTTACCATTCAGGTTGGTCGACGATTGTACTAAATGTACATCTGTCGACTGAGTGGGGTTGGAAGACATAGATGAGGTTGGTCCTCCTGCAGACTGTCTTAAAGACAACTCTTTCAATTGGTTTGCCACCAAGTATGCGGACTTCACACTGGTGGAACCTACAATGCCATCGGCATGAGGTCCGATCTTTTTCCTAGGGTTGTAAGTAGACCACGGTGCGTCATGAAGGAGGTGGTATAAAATCCCAGACTGAGCATATATAAAATCTAACTGCTGGGCTCTAAAGATAGCTTCTTCCTTAGTGGTAACCCCAGAAGTAGCAATGTCCTTTGAGATCGGAGCGTGCAAAGACTTAAGA
The DNA here is from genome assembly GCA_009831015.1 of Picea engelmannii. Lineage (NCBI taxonomy): Eukaryota > Viridiplantae > Streptophyta > Pinopsida > Pinales > Pinaceae > Picea > Picea engelmannii. Next base: position 311,358 of record ML792151.1, on the reverse strand, counting down.
AACCATTCCAAAAGAAAGGCCGAGGGTATAGGGGTCTTAATCAACCTCTTCCTTCTATGCCACTCCTGGATATGGTCCGAGATATGAGTGGCGGTATCTTGGCATAAAATAGGAAACAATTCTAAACCAGCATCATAACGAATGGGAAACTGGAAGTGGTTAAGAAAGACCATCACCAATTGACTAAAAGTCCCATATGCCCCCTTTGGTAGCTCAATATACTATTTCGCAGCAACTCCGATAAGGGTGCGTTGAAATAATCTCGAACGAATAGAATCGTCATTAAGGGAGTTTGATGAGCACCAAAGGTGAAAGGTAGTGATGTGATTACCAGGATCCTCTCCATTCTTACCCTCAAACTTTGGGATGTCTGAAGGAAGTTTGGTGGGGACCCGGGGCCATGTAGGATCGTGACTCACAGGGTCATTCATTAACTTAGACAAATCTCGTAGATTAAGTGTGGCCAGAAAAGAGAGGCAGGGTTGTGACATCTGGCCCCACCCTCCTAGGAAAGATTGCGCTTGTGGATTCAGAGGCCATCCATGGTTCTGGTAAACACCATGGCCCTATTCGACATTATAAGGTCCTCCTCTGGGATGATTCATATAAGGTTGGTTGGGCATCATTCCTACTAGAATGTTCTATTGAGGGTTATAGAAACTGCCCCCAACCGGATTATATCCAGGTTGGGGGTTTCCCAAACTGTGAAACTGACCTCCCAAAGGTTGGAAACCAGAGGATAGAGGTAGATTCGCCATGCCAAATGTATTGGTCAGAATCTGCGTCAAGGAGGTAGGATTGTAGGATGGAACTTGAGCCGAAGCTTGTCCGCTAGGTTGATTATTCCACCCAGAAGTAGGAGGATTGGACCTAGGGTTAAAAGAAAGAATACCTCCCATATTAGGAGTCATTTGAGGGATTTGAGATCCACCAAATGAAAGAGTGTAAGGAGGTGTATTTCCACCAAGCCCAACACTATCATTAGGGCCAACCGCTTTGGGATGGAGTTCGAAAACTATGAGGTGAAGTTAGGCATACCATAAGAAAATGGACTAAATTCCATAGGGATGGACTGAACATTGTAGCCCGATGAGTGGCCAAGAGACCCAAAGGGGTTCGAGGGGGTAGCATGAGAATTAACTATAGGTTGGGCCATAGTAATGATAGGTGCCTCTGATACTACAACCATGGAGGTTGCAGGAGTTGAAGGGGTGTCGTTAACTATAGTGGGTATGGGAGTCGAAGGGCTCCCGGAATTCTGAAGACCAGGTTAAGTAGTCATCCTTGTAGAATCACAAGTCTGAGTGGTGGATCTGTGTGTACTACGTGTAATGACTCTACACCTTTTAGAAGGCAAAGACATGAAATCTAGTGGTAGTTGTAACAAGCGATGGGACCGGCGGGGTGGCTGGTCTGACTCCACGATGACTTAAGAATCTAAAGATAAAAAATATATCCCAAGGCCAACTAGTAAGAAAAGAGCACACCAAAATTCAAACGACCAATATGCATGCAAACGGGCTAAAGTGGTTGAGTGGCCTCCCTCCCTAAAGAAGGTATGTCTCGTCCAGGAGGGACTTGAGACTCCCTGCTAAATATAGGAGGTAACATAATCAGTTATAGGGGCCCTCGTGGGCTTAACAACCAGTCGGTCAAACCCCCTCGGAGAGGTAATCCTCCATAAAGGCTGTGTGTTGTTTGACCCCTATCTGACCTAGGGTACTTGCAGAATAACCCCTGCAAGTAACCTATGAGATACCTGAGTCAAGCAACTAATAAACCACTGTATAACCGATGCACAGGCGAGCAGTCGTAAGTCCATATCACCGTATGGGCAGGGTATCAGATCCCGAAACCTTGAAAGAAACGTCTCTCATGGAGGTATGGGCACTAGCAAGATCCCCAAATACGAATAAATCCACATAAATATCTCTGACGCTAGGCGAGTATTCGAGGGGTATCCCTTCAACCAACTTCGCATGACCTCATGATTAACTCTAGTGTAAGCGGAGCCTCCTGATCTTACCAATTATACAATGGATTTCTCCACTCCCTAACTCAGACACATATGTTGATTTAATTGCCTTGGAGAAGTTCACTCACAAAATCCTATTCCAAGGCACTAAATCCTAGGCTAGTTTGTGCACCCTAGAAAATAAAATCATAACTAATAAATTTTAAATTATAGCGTTGATTTTATAGTCATGATTACTCAAAAAGGTATATGGTGATGAAACCAATGATGTTATGACTCTGCAAGAAAATTAAATTTGAAAGTAATGCAAAGTCCTAACTTTAACTTTTGATGAATGATATGCTCCTAAAAAACGATGCAATTTTCAAATTCAAATCTACGATTCATAAGTAAAGATGAAATCTTTCACTGTATGCACTAAGATAATGATAAAAAACTCAAAAGACAAAAATGCCAAGCAATGCAAAATGCCTATTTTTTTTTGTATTTTCAATATATCAAAACTGAAAATGCATGGACTGAAAAGTAACTTGATATATAAACCTACTGTGTATAAAATAAAGATAACTCAAACAACATATCAAGCAGCAAAGCACCCAACCCAATGTACAAGGACAATAAAAATGAAAAGATGAAGAGAAAAACTTCGCCCAAAAATTCAACCAAAAGAGGGTTTCATGTCATCCCACAGGCACTCAACATGCATTACAGAGACCTAAGAAGGCTCAACAAGCATCAAATCCCACCCAACAAACACCAGACCAAGAAAAAAGGCAAGGAGAAAAGGTGTACGCAACTGTTTGGGCAAACAAAGCGTATATACACATCTTGTAGTGAAACAACACACGTGTGTACGCGACTGTCAAGCAAAAAGGCACGTATATGCTTTGAAACAAGGCTAGGCAAGGGAGAAAGGCTAAAAACTCAGACCCAGAGTGAACAGGAGCTGTCAAGCAATGACACGACAAGAACCATAATAGAAACGAGAGAAATCTAAGGAGAAAAATACTTCAAACCCTAAGAAAGAAGATTCATCCCTAGTATGGTCGTCAATTCTGTTACAAGGAAAATCTCTCTATGGCTAGGGTGAACCACAACAGATAGGAGTGACTGTAGAAATCGACTCAATTCCAACATATGCTATATAAACTAATGTGCAAAGGAGGTAAGAAAGTGGACTACCTCATCCAAACGTTTGATGATGTCCACCGTTGAGCACTTCGACCCAAAAATTTATACGTGCAACAAGTTCTCAACAAACAAGAAAAGCAAGCATATAGTGATAATATAACAGGTTAGCACATTAGATAGCATAATCCATTAATATACAAAAAAAACATGCCCATGGATCATAATACATATATTCGCAAGATATCAATTGGATAGGAAAGGAGTATTTCTATTAATAAATGATCAGCAGAAGTGAAAACATTACAGACTTCCGTGTTGGCATGGTTCAGAACCAAGAAACTAAGTTCCTTCCAACTGGGCCTCCACCACTTCAATTCTCCACCAAAGGCAAGCTCATATAAGGGAGACAAAGAGGTTCTCCATAAATAAGGGAAGAGCTTGGGGGTTGAACACTATGTTCAGACTTAAAGGACAAAGGGATGCAGACTCAATAATGAAGTAATAATTTCTCCAAAGAAACTTTGCTCTCAAATTTGAATTCTCTCTCATTTTCCATAGCTCGGAATTGTCTTCTTTATAGCTTTCAAAATGCAACTGAAGGGCCAAGTCGGAACGTTTCCATTATATGGAAGGCCAAGGATCAAAGATCTCCTGTTGTGACATGGAAACCCAACATTTAATTTTGATTTTCTTGCACAAATCCCAATGTACGTAGGTTGTAGTGGAGAAGCTAGCATATACACATGTTGTATAGCTTGCAAGGTGCGTACAAGTGGGAAAATATTTATTTTTGTCTCTGGATTCATCAATCAGGGAAAGTAAGTCTACATATGGAAATGGAGTAAGGCCCTCTTTGTAAGATTGCATAGGGTGAGGAAATCTTGCTCTAAAAAGATTTTTGGCCCTCTTTGGGGGATATTGGGCCCTTTTTGAGGCCAGATCTTGGGGGGAAGTTCGGAGATGGTTACCAACTTTATATCTATATAAACCAGGCCTTATTGAGGCCAAGGGGGAGATTCAGAACAGGTTTATGATGAATATTTTCCAATCCAAATCCATTTTTATGTAGGGAAGTTGTTGAGGAGCGCACCTTTGCAGGCCATTTATGAGAGCTCTGATCATCCGATTTGAATCTCGTTTCTTTTGTTGGGTTCTAGAGATCTGGTAGAAAATGACCAAATCATTTTTGTAACCTTTTGGCACTATTGTGATGTACTTATTGAGATTTGAACAGAAATAAGAAAGCCTCACCCACCGGGACAAAGGCCCGGTGACGTAGGTGAGATTGTGAGACTCCATTATCACATTGGTGTTATAGTTTGATGTTGTTTTATGCTTCATTTTAGTTCTGTACATGTTTATATGGTTGTCACATTTATTCTATACTTATTCCTCTTTCTTTAAAGCTTCCTAATTGGTTAATTAACACATGCTTAATAACTCAACCATAGTCGTGTAAAAGATCTTTTTTCGGATCAGGAATGGTATGATAACCCCTCAAGGGACCCCTAGTTGCAAATATTCCCCAAAGGTTGGCCACTCACTAGGAAATCTATGAAACTCACCCAAGTGAAACATGGTCGGAAGAATAATGTCCAAGCAGGTGTTCTATAATCAAAAGTAGCTTAAATACAACATGCTTGAATGCCTTAAATATTAGGGTGATTACCTGTCAAAATACTTGACTTGTACCACATGGAGCAAGACCCATCTACCTTCCAGAAGCTGGCTGGTGTGGTGGATGTGTTGACAATGGATCAAAATGTGGTGATAGAGTGGGATTCTATATGTGCAAGTGGGCATTGCTTGTCATGTGGTCTCTCGACACTCCATATCTACAACCTGAAGGCTTCGAGACATCATCTTCTTAGTTATCACACAAAATGGGGATAACAGTCATGAAGAATAAGATTTTTTCACCAGAAGACTAGTTGGAAACATAATCATTGTATAGTATATCTAGATTTCCTGCAATAGTAGAGGAAGTACTGAAATGTTACAATGTAGCTGAAGAAGACCAAGAAGATGAAGACCCCAGGAAATTGCAGATACCTGAGATTGAAGGGGAGCGTGCAGCCGAACGACCATAACTTCAATCTGCGATATACGCTAATCCTTTGAAGACACACAAAGTAAATATTGGTACAAAAGACATGCATGAGTTCTTTAATATAGGAGACTACTAGAGCAATGAGACAGTTGAGAAGATTGTTGATTTACTGTGCGAGTATCGAGACTTGTTCCCGACTAATTTCTTAGATATGAAGGGCATTCTTTTAGAGTTAGGATAAATGAATATTCCACTGAAACTAGATGCCAATCTTGCATGATAGAGACCACACAGAATGAATCCGAAATACAAGCAGAAAGTAAAAGAAAAGATAGATAGAATTTTAGAAGCTGACATTATAGAGCATGTTGAAGAATCAGAGTGGATTAGCCCAATGGTAGTTCAAGATAAGAAGACAGGAGGAATCATAATATGCATCGACCCAAGGAAGTTAAATGATGCATGTTTACATGACCCATTCCCTACCCCATTTACAAAAGAAGTATTAGAGAATGTCAGGGGCCATGAGGCTTATTCTTTCATGGATGGATTCTCAGGATACCACCAGATCAAGATTGCGCATGAAGACAGACACAAGATCACCTTTGCGATGGAATGGGGTCATTACCAGTACATAATGATGCCATTTGGGAATAATGTGCCTGCCATATTCTCTAGAGTAGTGGTTGCAACTTTCAAGGAATTCATTCATAAGTTCTTAGAAGTCCATTTGGACGATTGGACTGTCTTTACTCTATTTTGAGATCATGTTGAAATTTTGTGCTTAATGTTAGATAAGTGTATCCAATATCATATCTCATTGAATTTGAAGAAATGCATTATTTGTGCACATTTTGGAATTTTGTTGGGCCATGTGGTGTGTAAACAGGGATTGTTAATTTTCCCTACAAGGATAGTTGTGATTGTTGATTTGCTACCACCAACTTTAGTGTGACAGTTGAGAGATATGTTGGATCATACTGGATATTATAGAAATTTTATTAAAGAATATGTGTAGATTACAACTCCTATGGAGAAGTTGCTAAAAAAGGAAGTTAAATTTTAGTGGAATGAGGAATTCCAGTAGGGCCTGGACACATTACTTGCTTGGATTCCACTTCAAGATGTATACAGACCATTCTACACTGAGATGGCTAGTGAACAATCCAGTGCTGGGGGGGAGGATATGAAGATGGTTATTTTTGTTCCAATAATATGACTTTGAGGTCATTTTGAAACCAGGGAAATTCAATTTAGGACCAGATCACTTTTTGCGCATACTATTAGGAGAGGATGCAGGAAATTGGATGATAGTTTACCAGACGCACACCTATTTGAAATCCAAATGGTGGATGACTATTTTTCAGACTTGGTCCAGTTTTTAAGCATAGGCGTAGCTACCTCAAATTTTATAGTGTCAAAGAAGAAGAAACTAGTAGTAAAGGTAGCAGACTAGCAACTGATAGCAAGGAACTTGTAATATACTAGATATAAAAAGTATGCAAAACATAAATAAAATACTAGAAATGGCAGAATGACAGTAATATAACCAGCATAATCTCCACAATACATAGAAATGATATAAGAACAATAACAAAAATATCACTTTGATTCAGAAAGCAATGTTCACGGGCCTCTTCAAGGGGGAAACCTCCAGTCGAGCAGCGCTTTGTTACAATAATATCCAAGCTAGGGTTTTCATACCCTCGACCCTTATTTATACTAAATATGTCTATCAAGAGAAGCATCTAGAGGAAGATCCTTCTAGAAGCAGAAGCTTCTATTAGGTCTTCTTACATCCGCCTTATTCTATTTTATTGAAAGGCCTTATTAATATTGACCTTTATTACATCTGAATATATTGATCTACCTATGTGTGGGTTAGGACCCTAACATGTCCACCCCCTTAAAAACAACCTTGTCCTCAAGGCTTGAGATGTGGAAACTGCTGCAGAATGGTAGTTGGTTCCCAAGTGGCATCTGCTGGAGTTGTATCTTTCCACTGGACTAACACTTCCTTGATGGTTCGCTGACGTAGGCGATGCTCACGCTGGTCCAAAACTGCTTCTGGCTGTAGCCAAATGGATCCTTCTTCAACTAACTCAGGAAGGTTGGTTTGAATTTGGCACCTAATTCCAATCACCTTCTTTAAGCATGAGACATGAAAAACAGGATGTAGCTTTGATTGACTGGGCAGAGCTAACTGATATGCGACTTGTCCCACACGCTTGAGAACTGTATAAGGACCATAAAATTTGGGCGCTATCTTCTGACACTGCTCGGACTTGAGGGAAGTTTTCTTGTATGGTTGTAGTCGCAAAAACACCTAATCCCCTTCTGCAAATTGACGTTCAGAGTGACCTTGATCTGCTTGTTGCTTCATGCGATTCGGTGCCATGACCAAGTTCTCTTTAAGGGTATGAAGAATATCCTCTCAAATTGTAAGTGTTTGGTCAACCGCCTGGACCTTCGAGGTACCCGGAAAGTATGAGAGAACTGAAGGGGGATTCTGTCCATATACCACTTCAAAAGGAGTCATGCGTGTAGTTGTATGGTAGGAAGTGTTGTACCACCATTCAGCTAGGGGTAACCATTGAGCCCACTGATTTTTATTTTCAGAGGCAAAACACCTTAGATATGTTTCCAAACACTTTTTGACAACTTCTGTTTGACCATCAGTCTAGGGATGATAAGCTATGCTTAGATGCAATTGGGTGCCCTGCAGCTTAAACAGTTCTTGCCAAAAATTGCTTGTGAAAGTTGGGTCACGATCAGAAACAATAGAGTGCGGCATGCCATGAAGATTGAAGACCTGATCCATGAAAATTTGAGCCACCTTGGATGCAGTAAATGGGTGTTGAAGAGCGCAAAAATGAGAATACTTAGAAAGGCGATCCACAACCACCATTATGAATGATTTATTTCTTGATTTGGGTAAGCCAGTAATAAAGTCCATAGAGATATCCTTCCAAATAGCAGGTGGAATCGGAAGCGGTTGTAGTGTGCCCAGAGATTTGACTGTTTCTCCCTTGTTGCGTTGACACACCTCACATTCAGTGACAAAATTACGGATGTCCTGTTTCATACCATCCCAGAAGAAAGAATGTTTGACCATGTCATAGGTTTTGGTGAACCCGGAGTGCCCCGCTGTGGGTGTAGCATGAAGCTCAGAAAGTACCGTGGATTTAAGCTTTGATTGTTTACTTAAATACAAATGGCCTTTGTATCGAAGCTCATCCTGGAGTGAAGAGTACCCTGGGGGGAGCTGGAGCATTGGTCTGCAATTGCTGGATCAGATGCAAACTTTTGGGATCTTGTAGCCATTCTTGGCGCACAGCTTGGAGGCAATCTGGTACAATGAAGGAAAGAGAAAAAAGGGATCCTTCTTCTTCATATTTTCGGGACAGTGCATTCGCCACCACATTGTCTTTTCCATTATTGTTAATGATCTCATAATCATATCCAAAGAGCTTAGTCACCCATTTTTGTTGCTCCGGGGAGGAAATGTGTTGTTCCAGAAAGTACTTGAGGCTTTGATGGTCTATCTTAATTTGGAAATGTTTCCCCAAGAGATAAGGGTGCCATAGATCAACGACATTCAAAATAGCCAACAATTCCTTTTCATAGATGGGTTTGCCCAGATTCCTTTTAGATAGTTGCCTACTGGTGAAGGCCAAGGGTCGACCCTCTTGCATAAGGACAACACTGATTCCTTTCCCCAAGGCATCACATTCCAACACAAAAGTCTTTGTGAAATCAGGAAGGGCCAGAACCAGAGTGGTGCACATGGTCATCTTCAAGGTTTGAAAAGCTTGAGCAGCGGCTGGAGTCCAAGTGAAAGAGTTCTTTTTGAGGAGAGCCATGAGAGGTGCTGCAATCTTGCCATAATTCTTAACAAACTTGTGATAATACCCTGTTAAGCCCAGAAATCCATGTAAGCTTTTGAAAGTCTTTGGGTGCGGCCAGTCTTGCATAGCTTCAATCTTTTTCAGATCCACCCCGACGCCATCCTTGCCAATCAGATGACCCGAGTATTCTACTTCTGAGGCACCAAAAGCACATTTAGACTATTTCAGGAAATTTTTTTGCTGAGAGAGTAGATGGAGAACTCGATCCACATGAGTAAGATGGTCTGTCTAGGTTTTTCTATAGATTAAGATATCATCAAAGAAAACTAATACAAAATGATGTAGAAAAAGATGGAAGACATGATTCATGAGGCTTTGGAAGGTGGAGGGGGAATTACACAAGCCAAAGAACATGACCAAAAAATCATAGTGGCCCTCATGAGTTCAAAAGGCCGTCTTGGGAATGTCTTCCTCCTTGATACATATCTGGTGATAGCCCGAGCAAAGATCAAGTTTAGTAAATAATTGGGCGCCACTCAATTCATCCAGGAGGTCATCAATGACAGGAATGATAAATTTGTCTTTAATGGTCAGTTTGTTGAGGGCACGGAAGTCAGGACACATTCTCCAAGAAGCTTCTTTCTTCATGACCATGACTACAGGAGAAGAGTAAAGGATTGTACTAGGGAAGATAATGCATGCAGTAAGGAGTTCCTGGACCATTTTCTCAATTTCATTTTTTTGTGAAAATGGGTGGCGATACGGGCGGATATTGGGAGGAAGGCTTCCGAGTACAAGGGGAATGGAATGATCATGAACACCGTGGGAAGGAGGGAGTCCTTGGGGAGTGGAAAATACCATTTGGTGTTTAGAAAGGAGGGCTTGGAGGTCTTCCGACACCAGGGGTGTCTCTGTTGCTTGTATGGCATGGAGTTGGGCAATGACACCAGAATGACCTTTTTTGAGCAGCTTTTCCATGCGATGGGAACTAATGACCTCAGGTGAACCAGCCGTGATACCTTGGAATTTATATTGGAGGCCTTAAAATCCATGATAATGGGACCCAAAGTCCTTAGCCAGTCTGCACCCAACACAATGTCACAACTGCCCATGTCGATAGAAAACATATGGGATTTTAGGTGGTAGTCACTGATTTGGAGACGCACATTTTCACAGTGCCCTCCACATTTCATGGAACCACCATTGACAATCATGATTTGGAAATTGTTGATAGCATGGATGTAGCAATGATTTTATTGGGCAATGCGGCGATGAATGAAATTATAGGTGCTTCCACTATCAACCAGAATGATGACCTTTTGATGCTTGATGTAACCAATTAACTTGAGGGTTTGGGGGGCGGAGAAGGCAATGAGAGCATTGAGGGAAATGATCAGTTCCACTTCGGGAGGGTCTGAGGGAGGGGTTATGTCAGTGATTTCAGGTGACTCAAGCACAAGGGGACTTTCAACATCCTCTTCCGAAATATCCTTGGAGATGGCCATAAAAAGCTTCTGTTCCTTACACTTGTGGCCTGGGAAATATTTGTCATCACAATTATAACAAAGGCCTTTGAGTTGGTGTTCAGCCATTTCAGCCCTGGTCAATTTTTGGATCTTTAATGGGGTGGAGGGAGTAGTGGGATTTACAGGTTTAGGGTGAGGGATAAAGGAGGGTTTACGGTTTTGAGAGGATACAACCTGTTGTGCTTCTTTATCTTTTTTAGTAGCCTCCATCGAACTTGAAGGTCAAGCCATGAGGACATGGGCCCGAATCTCCTCCTTGAGGCCACTGATAAAACATTGTCGAAAGAAAGAATCAGTCATGCCCTCTGTTCAAAAATCTAGGTGCTCAAAGGCAGCTATGAAGTCTTCCACTATTCCTGATTGTTTCAACTTTGTCAAATGGCCTAAATGGTTGGTGTTAGTGTCAAAGCATTCATAAAGCTCAGTCACAAATTGGGTCCAAGCAATATACCCTTGATGGGAAGTTTTTCTCCATTGCCACCATTGCCAACGTTCTTGATCTAGATGGAGAACACCATACCGGAGTTTGGCCAAGTCATCTGTAATGTCGTATAAAGAGAAATAATGTTCCATTTGGGTGACCCAACCAGTGGGGTCTGAGCCATCAAATTTGGTCACATCCACCCGCGTAAGGCGTAGGTCACATTGAAAGTGATGGGGCTGAAAGGTATGGGAATGGGAGGAATGTTCACCTTTAGTATTTGGAGGTGCATCAGAGAAAGGGTCATCTATAGGGATATTTAGTTTGGTGCAGAGTGATGCAAAGACAGATTCAAGCTGGGTGGTCAGTTCTTGTTTGACTTCCTCCATTGAGGACTGGATGGTTGTATTTATGGTTGTATTGATGGATGAATCGATGGAGGAAACAATAGCACTGAGTTGTTTCACTTCTTTTTGGGTCTTGAGGAAACCAGATTGCGAGGTGTTGAAGCAAGATTCCAAGTCTTGGCTACGGGTATAGGCCATGAGGATGGGTGAACTGAAAAGGGTTGTGTGGGATAAAAATTTTTGCCAAAAAATGATATGGATGAATTTGATAAGGGCGAAGAGATGAATCTAATAGAATAGGTCTCAAATAATGGTGAAAAAATTTCTAGACTTTTTTTTACACTTGCGGAGTTATACTCTGGTCTGAAGAATACTGTAGCGATGAAATCCCCAAATGCTTAACCAGAAAGAAATGTGTATTTACTTGCCAACCCGAACACAGTTGTGCGGCAATAGATCTTGTTTGTTTTAATTTTTTTATGTTTCTGTCCCCCAAAGGTTAGGTATTCAAGGGTTCTACAGACAAGGGTTTTCCCTGTGCTATAGCTCTCTGATATACGTGCGGGGTCCAATAGTAGTACTCGGCTCAATATCTCAGGGCACTAACTAAGGAGGATAGACCGTACCCTTAGCCATACTACCCGACTACCCAGGTACTAGAGAGTATCTTCCCGAGTGTTGTTCTCGGTGGCACTATAACAGTCAGGCGGACGATCGATTTATCTAAAGAGGGCTTCAGGAAATCTAGGTCGATCCGTACACAGGTGTTGTCTGATGTTCTACCACTCGAAGGGGTACCAACAGGGGTTACAAGGGTGGCCAACAGATGTGCACTTAAGAACCACTTGTATTTCCTACGTGTATGAATCCCTCAACCGTGGGTTTATGCGCGTAATGACAGATCTATGTGGCTTAAAGACGCCGAAATACGTCTCTACCCTGAAAAAAAAATTCCACTATTTCTGCCAAGGAAAGTGCTATGATACCACTTGTAATATACTAGATATAAAAAGTATGCAAAACATAAATAAAATGCTAGAAATGGCAGAATAACAGTAATATAACCAACATAATCTCCACAATACACAGAAATGATATAAGAACAACAACATAAATAACACTTTGATTCAGAAAGAAATGTTCACGGGCCTCTTTGAGGGGGAAACCTCCAGTCAAGCAGCGCTCTGTTACAATAATCTCCAATCTAGGGTTTTCATACCCTCGACCCTTATTTATACTAAATATGTCTATCAAGAGAAGCATCTAGAGGAAGATACTTCTAGAAGCGGAAGCTTCTATTAGGTCTTCTTACATCCGCCTTATTCTATTTTATTGAAAGGCCTTATTAATATTGACCTTTATTACATCCGAATATATTGATCTACCTATGTGTGGGTTAGGAGCCTAACATAACCTATATAATTTAGGCACATATGGTATTTTGCGACATTGTGTATTAGAACATGAAAGAAACATGATACTCTCAAAGGCCCATGAAGGGGTTGCAGGAGTTCACTATGCAAACAAGGAAACAACTCAAAAGATATTACATGCAGGTCTATGGTGGCCTACTTTGCACATATATGCCAAGTAATTTTGTCAAAGTTGTGAATTTTGTCAAAGAATCGGGAAGCCTTCCAGGAGAGATGAGTTTCCATTAGTACCCCAACTAACACCACAAGTATTTGAAAAATGGGCAGTGGACTTTGTTGGATCGATTAATCCGCCAACTAAGAGGTCGAGAGCTCGATACATAATTACTGCGACAAACTACTTAACCAAATGGGTTGAAGTAGAGCCAGTCAAAGACTGTAGTGCAGAGAAAACTACATGATTTCTATTTGAAAATGTAGTTACAAGGTTTGGATGCCCAAGGATAATTATGAGGATCAGGGAACTCACTTTCTAAACAGAATGATTGTTGCATTGGCAAAGGCGTTCCAAATTTATCATTAGAAAACCACACCATACCATCCTCAGGCAAATGGAACGGTAGAATCCTATAATAAGATATTGGAGCATGAGCTGACAAAGGTGCGTAATGTAAGTAGGGATGACTGGGACTTGAAGATTCCAACAATGTTATGGGCATACATGACTACCAACAAGAAGTTGATAGGTCAAACTCCATTCAGATTGATATATGGACAAGAGGTTGTTATGCCGATGGAATTTATAGTGCCAAGCCTACGCATTGTTGCGTTGACAGAACTTATAGAGGTAGTCATAGTACAAAAGAGATTGTTAGACCTTATGGAATTATAAGAAGATCACTTTTTCATAGGTTTCCATCAGCAAGTACACAAAGTGCATGAGAAATATTTGCATGATATACACATCAAGCAGAAGAAATTTCAAAAGGGAGACTTAGTGTTACTCTATGATAGTAAGTTTCTACAACACCCAAGGAAGTTCCAGATGCATTGGCTAGGACCTTATGTGATCAGATTTATGACAGACATGGGTGTTATTCAGTTAGATAAATTGAATGAAGAAGATGTAGAAGGACTAGTTAACGATATTTGACTGAAAATGTATAGGGACAGTCGGGCTTCCGCGCACTAGTCTCAGCGTGTAGATTATGTACCATAGAACTTGTACTATAAAGTAGCATAGATAAGAAGAAAAGTAGAAAAGGAAATAAAAGAGTTAGAAATAAAAGACAAAAGGTTGAAAGGAAGCATAAAAGTATTAGTTCAAACAGTTCAACCAGAGAATGTCCCAAGTCATAAGGAAGCACAAAATGTCACAGAGACACAATGAACAAGGAGGACGCTTATGTAAGAAGGAAGAAGGATTGTGACAGAGACATATGAATAAAGAAGAAAAATATTTTAAGTCAATCCATGAAAGGACATACATTGAAGGATTAACATGACAACGAAGTAGTGGCACCACGTAGTCATAAATACAAATCGGCAAGATGATTTTGACAAACTGGAAGATATAACGCATGATTTGTCGGAGGATATGAAGTTAATGAAGCATTAAGGAATGTAATTAATGTTAAGGCAAGTGGATTAGACTATAAGTTTGGGTGAAAACATGTTTAGAAATAGTTGGCGACAGGTGATTATGTCAGCTGAAGACCTAACAGAAAGAAGTTATTGTCAATTGCATTTTTATAGAGGGAAGTGTGAGCAGAGAGTCGAGCGAATACATATAGTCGAGAGAATACAGACATAACCAAAGAAGTAAGTTGCAAAGAATAGTTGTAGAGAACAATTGCAAAGAATAGTTGCAGAGAACAATTGTAAAGAATAGTTACAAAGAATAGTTGCATAGGACTATGGCACCACCCAAAGCAACAATGACATCAACTTCAACACCAAAGAAACAACACAGTAAGCCGTCGATACTAATGGTACAGGAAGAAACTCTAGGAGCGCCCTTGTCAGAGTCGAATCCGACAAATTTTCCAAGGGATTATGTACCACCAAGGAAGCCATCAACAAAGTTGGTCCACCTACAGAAGGAAGCAAAGTATCCGCTCGTGGAGCCAGAAATTCCATCGAGAGTAACTCAAAAATGCTTCTTTGTTAGGTTTTTATGCCCCGAGGAGGAATTAGCCAAGAGTCCCTGAAATGATTTGGGATGCGGCTTGCAACTGGACATAAAACAAAAACCGAGACTCATATTGCGGAACCGTCGACTCCGTTGGATTCCTGGCATACGATTTCAACTAGAGAACCACTCACTCCTGGGTCCCATGCCTCATAGGTTGCTTTATTCATCAATTTCGAGAACTAGGGTTTCTCCCAGTAAGAAACAATGCAACATTTGGATTAAGGGTTTCAATCTAAAACCATGCCTCAGGAGAAAATGGACAAAGTGGTCACCTAGTCCATGCCTAAACAAGCTTGCAACATCTCACGGAACTCAAAAATGCTGCTTGGTAGGTTTTTATGCCCCGAGAAGGTATTAGCCCTAGACTATTCAAGACATCATTCCCATGGCACATAACAACCCTAGAATATTCAAGACATCAAGCCCTAAAGGGATTAAAATTATGACATAAATGTAATAAAAGGTGTCAAAGGTGTATTCCAAGGGAGAAAGATGGCAATTGAACCCTAGACGTCAAGCTAACAAGGCTGGAAATTGAGGGTAAGTCTTGCATTTCCATGCCTTGCCTTGCCATGCCATGCCCTTCTTTTCCTTTACATGCCTTGCCTTGCCATGCCATGTCATGCCTTGCCATGCCATGCCATGCCTTGCCTTTGCATACCTTGCCAGGCCATGCCTTGCATTTCCTTTCCTTGCCTTGCCATGCCATGCCATGCATTGCCTTTCCATGCCTTGCCTTGCCATGCCATGTCATGCCATGTCATGCCTTGCCTTTGCATGCCTTTCCATGCCATGCCTTGCATTACCTTGCCTTTCCATGCCACGCATTGCCTTGCCTTGTCTTGCCATGCCATGCCATGCCATGCCTTGCTATGGTATGCTATGGTATGGTATGCCTTTTCATACCATGCCTAGTCTATCCATAGCATGCCTTTCCATGCCATGCCTTGTGTTTCCATGCCTTGCCTTGCCATGCCATGCCATGCCTTGCCATACCATGCATTTCCTTTCATGCCATGCCTTTCCCTGCCCTGCCATTGCATGTCATGCCTTGCCTTTGCCTGCCTTGCCCTTCCATGCCTTGCATTTCCTTTCCTTGCCTTACCATGCCATGGTATGGTATGGTATGCCTTGCCTCGGTATGGTATGTAATGGTATGCCTTGCCTTGCCATGCTATGGTATGTTATCCTTGGCATGGTATGGTATGGTATGCCTTTCCATACCATGCCTTGCAATGTCATGCCTTGTCTTTCCATACCATGACATGCCTTGCCTTGCCATGCCATAACATGCATTGCCTTTCCATGCCATGCTTTTCCATACCATTCCATGCTATGCCATGCCTTTCTTTTCCTTTCCATGCCTTTCCATGACATGCCATGCCATGCCTTGCCTTTCCTTGCCTTGCCATGTCATGCATTGCCTTACCTTGCCATGCCATGCCTTGCCTTGCCATGCC
This sequence comes from Picea engelmannii, assembly GCA_009831015.1. NCBI lineage: Eukaryota > Viridiplantae > Streptophyta > Pinopsida > Pinales > Pinaceae > Picea > Picea engelmannii. The sequence continues at coordinate 295,033 of ML792151.1, read as the reverse complement.
ATGGTATGGTAACCTTGGCATGGTATGGTATGGTATGGTATTGTATGCCTTGCCTTGCCATGCTATGGTATGGTATGGAATGGTATGCATTGCCTTTCCATGGTATGGTATGGTATTGTATGCCTTGCCTTGCCTTTCCATGCTATGGTATGGTATGGTATATCTTTCCATGCCATGTCTTCCCATACCATGCCTTGCAATGCCATGCCTTGTATTTCCATACCATGCCTTGGCTTTCCATGCCATACCATGCCATGCCTTTCCCTGCCTTGCCATGCCATGCCATGCCTTGTCGTGCCATGCCTTGCCTTGCCTTGCCATGACATGCCATGAAATGCCATGCCTTGCCTTTGCATGTCTTGCATTTCCTTCTCTTTCCATGCCATGCCATGGTATGGTATGCCTTGCCTTGCCTTGGTATGGTATGGTGTGCTATGGTATCCTTGGCATGGTATGGTATGGTATGTCTTTCCTTGCCATGGTATGGTATGGAATGATATGCCTTGCCTTGCCTTGCCATGCCATGGTATGGTATGGTATGGTATGGATTTCCTTGCCATGCTATGGTATTGTATGGTATGTTTTTCCATGCCATGCCTTTCCATACCATGCCTTGCAATGCCATGCCTTGCATTCACTTGCCATGCCTTGCCTAAATGAACAATTTTAATACATAAAAATTACAATCAAAGGATTCATTAAGCATGTAATTCTGCAACTTGTTATCCCATATATCTTAGATAAAAATACTTGCATGAGAATTTTAATGTCATAACATAAGCTCTCTTTATTCATATATCTAAGGTATATTCATAGTTGTCAAACATGGATTATCATAATTAATAGGATTTACCTAGAGCTAGAGCTAGACCTTGCCTTGCCTTGCAATGTAATGCCATGCTTAGCCTTGTTATGTCTTTCCTTTGATTGCCTTGCCTTGACTTTCCTTCAATTTCCATACCAACATGTCCCTAAATGGATTGAGGAGGTGAGTTGCAACTCACGATAAAACTCAAACCAGGACTCAAATGGGCGAACCAGAAGTTTCATTGGATCCAGAGAACTAGATTTCAGCTAGTGGGGCCACTACGCTATCATTTCGTCAACCAAAAAACCATTTATTGGAGTATCTCCAACACTAGTGTTTTGCTCAATGAGGCATAGTGCAAGTTCTGAAGAGGAGGTCAATTTTCAAGAACAATGTGTTGGGAATTTGTGGGTAGTGTAGTCATGTGGGTCTTGGCCAAACAAACTTGCGGGAGCTTACAAAATTCCATTATGCTACTTAGTTTGGATTTTATGCCGCTGGACCAAATTGGCCACATGTCCCTAAATGGCTTGAGGAGGTGAGTTGCAACTCGTGATAAAACTCAAACCGGGACTTAGATGGACGAATCATTAGTTGAACTGCATTTGGAGCACCGAGTTTCAATTAGTGAGGCCCCTCCGCTATCATTCAGTCGACCAGAAAACCATTTGTTGGAGTATCTTCAGCACTAGTGTTTTGTTCAATGAGGCATAGTGCAATTTTTGAAGAGGAGGTCGATTTTCAAGAAAACCGTGTCGGGTGTTTGTGGGTAGTGTATTCATGTGGGCCTTGGCCAAACATACTTGCGGGAGGTTACAAAACTCCGTTACTCTGCTCAGTTGGGATTTTATGCCCTTGGACCAAATCGAGACTCGAATGGATGAACCGTCAGTTGCATTGGATCTGGAGCACCGAGTTTCAGCTAGTGGTTCCCCTTCGCTATCATTCTGTCAACCGAAAAACCGTTTGTTGGAGTATCTCTAGCACTATGGTTTTTTTCAATGAGGCATAGTGGCATTTCTGAAGAGGAGGTCGATTTTCAAGAACATTGTGTTGGGTGTTTTTGGGTAGTGTAGTCACGTAGTCCTTGGCCAAACAGACTTGCAGGAGCTTACAAAGCTCCATTATGCTGCTCGGTTTGGATTTTATGCCCCCAGACCAAATTGACCACATGTCCCTGAATGGCTCGAGGAAGCAAGTTGCAACTCACGATAAAACTCAAACCGAGACTCGGATGGAGGAACTGTCAGTTGCATTGAATCTGTGGCCCCGTGTTTAAGCTAGTGGGGCCCCTCCGCTATCATTTCATTGACTGAAAAGCCATTTGTTGGAGTATCTTCGACACTAGGGTTTTTCTCAATGTGGCATAGTGCAATTTCTGAAGAGGTCAATTTTCAAGAACACTATGTCGGGAATTTGTGGGTAGTGTAGTCACATGGGCCTTGGACAAATAGACTTGTGAGAGATTACAGAACTCCGTTATGTTGCTCGGTTTGGATTTTATGCCCCTGGACCAAATTGGCCACATGTCCTTGAATGGCTTGACGAGGCGAGTTGCAACTCGCAATAAAAATCAAACCGAGACTCTGATGGAAGAACCGTCAGTTGCATTGGATCTGAAGCACTAGGTTTCAGCTATTTTGGCCCCTCCGCTATCATTTCGTTCACTGAGAAACCCTTTGTTGGAGTATCTCTGACACTAAGGTTTTGTTGCATGAAACATAGTGCAATTTTTGGATTAAGGGGTCCAATTTATGAAACCATGCATTGGGAGAGGATGGACAAAGTGGTCACATATTCCATGCCTAAACAAGCTTGCCGCATCTAATGAAACTAAAAAATGTTGCTCCGTTAGGTTCTTATGCCCCGAGGAGGAATTGGCCAAGAGTCCCTGAAATGGTTTGGGATGCGGCTTGCAACTGGGCATAAGACGAAAACTGAGACTCTTATTGTGGAACTGTTGACTCCGTTGGATTCCTGGCATATGATTTTAGCTAGAGCACCCATCACTCCTGGGTCCTAGGCCTCGGAGGTTGTTTTATTCATCGATTTCAAAAACTAGGGTTTTACTCAGTAAGAAGCAATGCAACATTTCAATTAAGGGGTCCAATTTATGAAACCATGCCTTGGGAGCAGATGGATAAAGTGCTCACCTAGTCCATGCCTAAACAAACTTGCAACATCTCATAGAACTCAAAAATGCTACTCTGTTAGGTTTGTATGCCCCAAGGAGGAATTGGCTAAGAGTCCCCGAAACAATTTGGGATGTGGCTTGCAGCTAGGCATAAAATGAAAACCGAGACTCAGATTGAGGAACCGTCGACTCCGTTGGATTCCTAGCATAGGATTTTGGCTAGAGCACCCCTCACTCCCAGGTCCCATACCTCGTAGGTTTCTTTATTCATCGATTTCCAGAACTAGGGTTTTGCCCAGTAATAAACAATGCAACATTTGGATTAAGGGGTTCAATTTATGAAACCATGCCTCGGGAGCAGATCGACAAAGTGGTCACCTAGTCCATGCCTAAACAAGCTTGCAACATCTCACGAAACTAAAAAATGCTTCTTTGTTAGGTTTTTATGCCCCAAGGAGGTATCATTCCTAGAATATTCAAGACATCATTGCCATGGAACATAACAACCCTAGAATATTCAAGACATCAAGCCCTAAAGGGCTGAAAATTATGACAAAAATGTAATAAAAGGTGTCAAGGTGTATTCCAAGGGAGAAAGATGACAATTGAACCTTAGACGTCAAGCTAACAAGGATGGAAATTGAGGGAAAACTCTTTCCTTGCCATGCCATGCCATGCCATGCCATGCCATGCCATGCCATGTCATGCCTTGCCATGCCATGCCATGTAATGCCTTTACATTCCATGCCATGCCTTGCATTGCCTTCCCATGCCATGCATTTCCTTGCCATGACTTGCCTTTCCATTCCTTGCCTTGCCATGTCATACCTTGCCTTTGCATGCCTTGCCTTTCCTTGACTTACCATGCCATGCATTGCCTTTCCTTTCCTTTCCATGCATTTCTATGGTATGCTATGGTATGGTATGCCTTTCCATACCATGCCTTGTCTATCCATACCATGCATTTCCATGCCATGCCTTGCCCTACCTTGCCTTTCCATGCCATACCATGCCTTCACATGCCATTCCTTGCCATACCATTCATTGTTGTTCCATGCCATGCCTTTCCCTGCCCTTCCATGCCATGCCATACCTTGCCTTGCCTTTGCATGTCTTGCGATGCCATTTCTTGCATTGCCTTGCCTTGCCATGCCATGCCATGGTATGGTATGCCTTGCCTTGCTTGGTATGATATGATATGGAATGGTATGTATTTCCTTGCCATGCTATGGTATGGTATCCTTGGCATGGTATGGTATGGTATGCCTTGCATTTCCATGCTATGGTATGGTATGGTGTGGTATGCCTTTCCATACCATGCCTTGCATTCACTTTCCATGCCTTGTCTTTCTATACCATGTCTTTCCATACCATGCCATGCCTTGCCTTGCCTTGCCATACCATGCATTTCCTTTCCATTCCATGCCTTTCCATACTATTCCATGCCATGCCATGCCTTTACTTTCCTTTCCATGTCATGCCTTGCCTTTGCATGTCTCGGCATAACATGCCTTGCATTGCCTTGCCTTTCCATGTCATGGTATGGTATGGTATTGTAGGCCTTGCCTTGCCATGGTATGGTATGGTATGGTATGCCTTGCCTTTCCATGGTATGGTATGGTATTGTATTGTATGCCTTGCCTTGCCATGCTATGGTATGGTATGCCTTTCCATGCCATGCCTTTCCATACCATGCCTTGCAATGCCATGCCTTGCTTTCACTTGCCATGCCTTATCTTTCAATACCATGCATTTCCATGCCATGCCTTGGCTTTCCATGCGATACCATGACATGCCTTTCCATACCATGCCTTGTCATGCCATGCCTTGCCTTGCCATAGCATGCCATGCCCTGCCATGCCTTGCCTTTGCGTGCCATGCCATGCCTTGCATTGCCTTTCCTTGCCATGGTATGGTATGTCTTGCCTTGCCTTGGTATGGTATGGTATTCCTTGCCTTGCCATGCCATGGTATGGTATGCCTTTCCTTTCCTTGGTATGGTATGCCTTGCCTTGGTATTCTATGGTATGCTATGGTATCCTTGGCATGGTATGGTATGGTATGCCTTGCCTTGCTATGCTATGGTATGGTATCCTTGGCATGGTATGGTATGGTATGTTATGCCTTGCCTTACCATGCCATGGTATGGTATGCCTTTCCTTGCCATGCTATGGTATGGTATGGTATGCCTTTCCATGTCATGCCTTTCCATACCATGCCTTGCATTCACTTTCCATGCCCTTCCTAAATGAACAAGTTTAATACATAGATATTTCTTGTACTAAATGAACAATTTTACTACGTAAAAATTACAATCAAAGGATTCATTAGGCATGCAATTCTACATTTTGTTATCCCATATATCTTATATAAAAATACTTGCATGAGAATTTTAATTTCATAACATAAGATCTCTTTATTCATATATCTAAGGTATCTTCATAGTTGTCAAACATGGATTATCATAATTAATAGGATATACCTATACCTAGACCTAGACCTAGACCTTTCCTTGCAATGTAATGCCATGCTTAGCCTTGTTATGGCTTTCCTTCGATTGCCTTGCCTTGCCTTGCTTTGCATTTCCTTGCCTTTTCTTGCATTTCCATACCAACATGTCCCTAAATGGCTTTAGGAGGTGAGTTGCAACTTGCAATAAAACTCAAACCGAGACTTGGATGGGTGAATCGTCGGTTGCATTGGATCCAGAGAATTGGGTTTCAACTAATGGGGCCCTTATGCCATCATTTCGTCAATCGAAAAACCATTTGTTGGAGTATCTCCAACACTAGTGTTTTGCTCAATGAGGCATAGTGCAAGTTCTAAAGAGGAGGTCAATTTTCAAAAACACTGTGTTGGGAATTTGTGGGTAGTGTAGTCGCGTGGACCTTGGCAAAACAAAATTGCGATAGCTTACATAACTTCGTTATGCTACTTAGTTTGTATTTTATGCCCTTGGACCAAATTGGCCACATGTCCCTAAATGGCTTGAGGAGGTGAGTTGCAACTCGCGATAAAACTCAAACCGAGACTCAGATGGATGAATCACATTTGCAATGCATCTGGAGCACTGGGTTTCAGATAGTGAGGCCCCTCCGCTATCATTCCATCGACCCAAAAACCATTTGTTGGAGTATCTTCGACACTAGTGTTTTGTTCAATGAGGCATAGTGCAATTTATGAAGAGGTTGATTTTCAAGAACACTGTGTCAGGCATTTGTGGGTAGTGTATTCGCATGGGCCTTGTCCAAACAAATTTACAGGAGGTTACGAAACTCCGTTATTCTGTTCGGTTTGGATTTTATGCCCCTGGACCAAATTGGCCACATGTCCCTGAATGGCTTGATGAGGTGAACTACAAATCACTATAAAACTCAAATCAAGACTCAGATGGACGAATCATCAGTTTCATTGGATCCGAAGCTCCGGGTTTCAGCTAGTGTGGCCCCTCCACTATAATTCTGTCAACCGGAAAACCATTTATTGGAATATCTCCGCCACTAGTGTTTTTCTCAATGAGGCATAGTGCCATTTTTTAAGAGGTCGATTTTCAAGAACATTGTGTCGGGCATTTTTGGGTAGTGTAGTCACGTGGGCCTTAGCCAAACAGACTTGCGGGAGCTTACAAAACTCCATTATGTTGTTCGGTTTGGATTTTATGCCCCCAGACCAAATTGACCACGTGTCCATGAATGGCTTGAAGAGGTGAGTTGCAACTCGCAATAAAACTCAAACTAAGACTCGAATGGATGAACCGTTGGTTTCATTAGATCTAGACCACCGGGTTTCGGCTAGTGGGGCCCCTCTACTATTATTACGTTCACCAAGAAACTATATGTTGGAGTATCTTCGACACTAAGGTTTTTCTCAACGTGGCATAGTGCAATTTCTGAAGAGGAGGTTGATTTTGAACAACACAGTGTCGGGCATTTGTGGGTAGTGTAGTCACATGGGCCTTGGCTAAATAAACTTTCAGGAGCTTACATAACTCTATTATGTTGCTTGGTTTGGATTTTATGCTCATGGACCAAATTGGCCACATGTCCCTGAATGGCTTGACAAGGTGAGTTGAAACTCGCGATAAAACTCAAACCAAGACTCAGATGGACGAACTGTCAATTGCACTGGATCTGGAGCATCGGGTTTCAGCTAGTGGGGCCCCTCCATTATCATTTCGTTGACCGAAAAATCATTTGTTGGAGTATATCTGACACTAGGATTTTGCTTAATGAGGCATAGTGCAATTTTTGAAGAGGAGGTCGATTTTCAAGAACACTGTGTCGGGCATTTTTGGGTACTGTAGTTTCCTGGGCCTTGGCCAAAAATACTTGCGGAAGCTTATGGATCTCTGTTATTCTTTTCGGTTTGGATTTTATGCCCCCAGACCAAATTGTCCATGTGTCCTTGAATGGCTTTAGGAGGCGAGTTGCAACTCGTGATAAAACTCAAACCGGGATCAGATGGACAAATTGTCAGTTGAATTGGATCCGGAGCACTGAGTTTCAGCTAGTCAAGCCCCTCTCCTATCAATATGGTGAAGAAGTGGTTGATTCCAAGGCAAGGGAGGAATATTTTCAACTAGGAAAACTTGTATCCATGTGGGACAAGAGGAAGGGTAAGCCTAATTTTCACAAGGAGTTTAATTATTTATGGTAAGGCCCTTATAAGATTGAGAAGAAGTCTGAGAATGGTTCCTTTTATTTATCTATGCTAGAGAGAAAGAGACTACCACTACCCATTAGTATCTCCCTTATCAAACCTTATTTTTCATAAGGAACTCGACTTCTTAGGCTTGGCCTAAGAGTAGGTTAGGGTAGGTAGGTCATGTTGTGTGCTTGCTTTATTGTATTGCTTTTTCCTTTTTTTGATGTTATTCATTGCTTTATCATGCATTCATGTTAGCTTAGCATTCATGGAGAGGCTATTCTTGGTGTATTTTGGAATTTTTTCATGGTGGAAAGTCTTCAACTAGGGTTTGTTACTAGACTATTCTTGATGAAGTAAGTAAATCTGCAATTCTTCATTTATTTTTGAATGGTTATGGTAAATTTGCTTGTTCATATCAAAGATTATGAAATTACTAGTTTGAAACCCTAGGGGAGTGTTGACCACCTATTCAACTAGGGGTTCCACTCCATGTGCCATGAAGATATGCATCATCATATGCAAATGTGTTGAAGACGGTTTGGTTCTACTAGGCAATTTATGCCCCCAACACAAAATTTTGTAAATGGAATTTCCGCACCCCTGCGTGGGTTAATAATGTAATAGGTCTGCATGGATCATAGTTAGGTCAGGTACCTTGGGATGTTTTCATTGGGAGAGTTCTTTTCACCAAGGGTTTTTTATCCTCAGTTTATCAATTGGGCTTTTCATCCTATTTGATTTCCCTTGAGTTTTTCCCTCACACTTGCAATAATTCCTCCAAAGTGGTGAGAAACGTTCTAATGGTCTCATCATTTGGTAGCTATTGTTTAAGAATGATGTAAATGATCATGTTAGACATTTTAGAAAGTTTTGCGGAATTTCGTCGAGTCTAGATAGGTTTTTTTAATTAATTAAATTTAATTAACTTTCCTAAGGTTGGGATTTTAATTATTTAATTAATTAAATGTTTTTGAGCATTATTGTAAAAAATAGGTCATTGGGATTTTGATAGGGGTATTTGTGCTCAAAATAAATGGAAAGGAACCCCCTACACCCTTGGTCCAAGTTTCATCACAGTCAGGCAACTTTTGCTAAGCATTTGTCCACCCGGAGTGTGAGTTAGTTAAAACAACAATTTTAATTGCTAAGTATGACATTGCCGAAATGTCATTTTTTATAATTTTGGAAGTTAATGGGGTGAATTAAAGTGGATAAAGGCATGAGAGATGTTCCCTAACCTACCCAACCCACTCCCTAACCTTTACACACCCCCTTACACAACCCACTCACTAAATACCCACGCCCCCTAGGGAGATTTCCGCCCCCCTTCACCATAAACTTTTAGAAACTCCATTTAATTGACTTGTGGGCCCCTACCATGGGTAGTGTGTGCCTCCTAGCCTCCCACATCACCATTTCATTGTCCCCACACTCCAACTCACATGCCACATCATCAATCCAAGCCAAAACCCTAAGTGGGGCACCCCTCTCCTTGAGATTCTCTCATTTGCTTGGGTTTTGACACATGGCTCTCATCCAAGAGGGTTCACTTTTCCTCTTGAGCCATAAATAGAGCCTCTCCTCACTCATTCACTCACCATTCTTTGAGCTAAGGTTACTCTACTGAAATTTCTCCCCATCTCTCTTGTTCTTTGCCTCTTGCTTCCATCTCATTTGCTTTTGAGAGTCTTGGAGCAACTTGTTGCTGCAACACTCTGCCATTTGATTAATAAAGATTTGGAGGATTTTGGAAACACCAAGAGTATTTTGGTTGGATTCTTACATATGAGGTGACATTTTTATGTTTAAGTTTCTTATGTAGCATTGACTAGATCTTTGGTAAAGTAGTTTACTAGAGTAGATTAGCAAAGAGTATTCTTGCTAGTTTATACTTGTTGGATAGCTAAGGGTTTGAAGTATTTCATATTGTTAGCCTATTCAATCTTGTTATCTACTTCCATGCTTCACGTTTTTCCTTGAGTTTTGCAGGTTCACTTCAAGGGATTGTTGGGAAAGCCTCGGGAAGGAGTCTTCCCTCAAATCCCTCTTAAACTCCAAGCTTTGTAGTCTGATTTTTCTGTTCACTTTCCATTCATATTTTAGTAAACTAATCATCTTAGATAGGTCGAATAAATTATACTTTCATTTGGATATTTTATGTGAAAACATTCTGCGTAAAAACCAAATTTTTTTCTTAACTTTGTTGTGTTGTGCAGCATTTCCAGCAAGCATTTGCTTGCTGGTTTTTGTAGGTTCTTACCAGAAACAAGGGGATATGCTGATCAAATCCATCCATACAACACTTCAAAATATTCCATGTTAGTTGAGTAACTTTCCCCTTCTCTTTCTCATCTTTTTTAGCATTGTAGCAAGCCCCCGAGAAGTTCCCTTGAGGCTTGCATTCTTTTGTATCCTTTTTGCAATCTTGTATTTCATTTCAGTAAGTTATTATTGCCTACACCTTGGGAAAGTGATTGGGTAAGCCAACCCCCCAAAATCGTTGGGCTAGAAGATATATTTCCTTTTGAAGCATTCTTTATTTCTTTCCCCACTTTTCCACAAGACAAGGTTGTGTGGCTAGCATAGTTTAATAATTTTTATCTTTTCTTTTACAACCCTCTTTGGCACAATATTGGTAGGCTTGACCTCCACCTTGTTCCATTGTGAGTGGTTTGCCTTTTTCAAGTTTTGCTTAAGATTTAATTGCCTACACCTTGGGAGAGTAACCCCCAAAATCGTATGGCTAGATTAGTGATGTGATGATAATGTGCTAATGGTTAAATGATTTGCAATCTTTTATGGTTTTTGTCATACATTCACTAAATCGTAGCCTAAGCCTTTGAGGCACAAATATTTTACTTTATTTAAGTCTCTTATATCTCAATGCATAATACACACATGGTCAAGTAGATATCTTAAAGCAATCCTTTATTTTGTACAAGATTATTGTGTTTCAAGTTCTCATCTTATTTGGCAAGTGAATGGTGTATGGTTGATTCTATTTTCAGCAATTACTTAAATCTTTAGCTTGCTTTCTTCATGAAATAGTTTATGTTATTGAATGGTCAGAATCTCAAGTGTTGTTCCATTTGGCAAGTTGTTCTTGCTTTCTTCATAGCACATCTTTTCATATACTTAACACATGTTATGGGTTATCACATGATGATGTGAATGCCTCTATACTTTTCAACTTCTATTTGCAAGTTCATATGTGTTTACATGCTACAATTTCATAAGTTATAACACATTCACAACAATCACTTTAAGTTTCGGTTTTGGGGATAAATCATTATTTTTGGGCACCTAAAATTCATCTAAAACACTCATAACACATCTTAAGACTTACCCATAATTCATAGTAACATTTTAGAACAACTAGGACAACTTAATTCCACCATCTTCACCATCTAAAACGAGTTTGAGGAAAACAACAGAGGGTAGTGGTAGGGGACTGTCTTGTGGTGCACCAGGTGTGTGTCTTCTCCAGGAAGTACTCTTACTTTAGGGCTGACCGTAAAATCTAGGGTGGGCCTCATTGTATTACTATCTTGAGCATCCAACAGTCATTTGTCAATAGGAGGAGGAGGATTAAGGTTCAACACTTAGATAGGGGGAGGGCAAATAAAATTTATCAAATCTTTAAACAACTCCTAACCACTTAGTCTCCTAGACAATCTTTGCTTTGGCATATCTTTTGATGGTTGTTTAGAAGTCTATTTTGCAAGCACATTTACTTTTATCAATCTTTTATGCTATCTTGTGGTTGATCTAAGTGTTAGATCTTTGAAGTTTGGTTTGAGCATTTATCTTCCAAATATTTTATCTTTCAATCTATGCTCTTGTGGTGTGATTCAAGAAGAAGTTGCACATCCCATTTAGAGGCATCATCTTTTTGAGTCTTGAGTGATTTAGTGGTTTCCATTGAAAAACAGTCCAATAGAGTAAGTGCTATTGGGGCATTCTTGGCTTTATGTGAATGATCTAAATGTTTTGATATCTTTTTCTCACATTTAAGCATTTTTAATCTTGACTATTTGTATCTTATGTAAGCATTGTGATATCTATCTTTATTGTTGTAAGTACTTGTATCTTCTTGTTGTGGAATAGTTGCAATCTTATACTTGTAATCTTTTGTAATTCAACACCCTCAAACATAGTTGACCCCTTGCCCAATCCTTAGGCACTAGTCTTAGTTGACTTAGGAAAAAGGATTTGCTTGTCATTGAAAATATTGCACTTTGCATTTGTTTCCTTAGCATTATAGGTTAGTTCTCCCCTTAACCTTTAACAAATTAAAACCAACTCCTAGAACTTCAAATTTAAATCACATCTAGTAACTAGGGTCTTCCCCCCTTGGCTTCCCTAGGAGTAAGCCTAGAAGGAAGAGGTTCCAGTCAAGGTGACAGTGTGGACTGTGAACCTAGGCATTGTGCCTCCAAGGACATACTAAGTGAGCTGGAATTTGCTCACATTTGCAAGTGTGTATTAGGATGGCAACATCTTTGGCGTCGTTGTCGGGAATAAGTCATTTATCCTTGGTCAAAATGACTTAACTTAATAATTTTTAAGAACTAAGTAATAAAAACTTTAGTTCCTAAAATTCATTGAACTTTTATTGGTTGCTTTTGTGTGTTTCCTTTCCAAGTGGCGACTCCATTGAAAAAATCTGTCAAGTATACTACTAGGAGCACTTCACAAGGAGTGATTTATTATTTTCCTGAACCTGAAAAGGTTTATAGGAGGAGGCTAAATCACCTTTCTCCTAGAAGGCTACTTGAAAGTCTTGGGGAAGAAGCACTCACTGATATCCAATACTTGTTCCAAAACAATAATCAACAAATTGTTAATAATCCCACTAATAATCCTAACTTAACCATGAGTATCTTTTTGAGACCTTTGAACTTTGAAGCAATCCAAGGTTCCCCTCATGCAGTTCCTGAGAAGGTCGTTGACAAGTTTCCTACCTTTCAGGGGAACAATGCTATAAGTGCCAAGTCCCACATCCTCAACTTTCAGATGTGTGTGGAAAGATATTGTAGGGGTCATGATGAAGAAGACGTAAAGATCACATTGTTTGTATATTCTCTTGAAGGATATGTTGTTGAATGGTTTAGTGATTTTTCCATAGCTAAGTTTAGCACACTTGAGGAAATACTGAATGAGTTTAGGAAAAGATGGGGTGATCAAAAGGAACATAGATTTCAGCTTGTTGCTCTCACCACTAGCCAAAACAAAGAAAATGAAACTGTGGTTGAATTTAACACTAAGTTTAATAGCTTGGTGAAGAGCCTTCATAGGGACATTAAGCCCTCTGATGCAACAATTTTGATTTATTATATCAAGGCATTTGAAGGCGAAATGAGGTATGCCTTAAGGGATAAGGATCCTCAAACTTTAGAAGCAACACAAACCACAACTATAAAAATTGAACAGAATATGCTAGATGCTAGGAAGTCTAACATTCTTGGTTTTACTAGAGGGTCTTCTTCCCAACTTTATGATGAGAAGAAGAAAAATGTTGAAACTCAGAAACCCTCTAATGATGGCACTAAGGAGCTCACTCAATTGATTAAACAAATGGAAATTAATCATGCTAATCAATTGAAGGAACATGTTAGTCAGATGAATGCCATGCAAAATCGGTTGATAGTCATGGAAAGCGGCCAACCTAGTGGACCCCAACATAGGACAAATGACAAGTGGCCTAAGAAGCTCCCTCCCCAAGATCAAAGACCACCAAACCCATTTGAATCCACTAAGTGGGTTGACCACTAGGCTATTCATTATTGTAGACCTTGTGAGCAATTCCATGATGAATTGACTTGCCAAGTTTTCCTTCACCTTTATGATGAGACGGGACCTTATGGATCTTCGAATGAACACGTTAATTTGTTTGTCCATGAGATTAATATTGGCATGTATGATTGGATGGATTCTAATGAACTATATGGGGGAGTAGAAGACATGAACTGCATGGGTTATGTTGTGGTGGATAAAGTAACAGAAAGGTTTGGTCCTAAGCCTACTCCACAACAAGTAGCTGAAATGGATAAATTTAAAAGCATTACCTATAAAAGGAATGGGAACAAAATTCAAGACAAAAACCAAGCAAACATTCCCAAGGTAGCCCCAACTCCCCCTAAGTCAAACATGTATGCAAGTTTAGAATTAAACATTGACTTAGGAGGATGGTTAAGTAATGTAAAGGTGTTGGTTCCAGTGTTAGAAATAATGAAGATTTCTTCTCAGAGGGAGAAGTTTCTCAAGGCCATAGATTGTGCTTCTCATAAAAGTGTTGGCATTCCACCAACAAGAACTTATCAGGATGCACCTGTGATTCTACAAAATATGGATAGGGGAAATCAAAAGAATAGACCCTTTTTCCTATCCTTGCTCGTGAATGATTTTATTCTTCATAATTGTATGCTAGATTCAGGAGCCACTTCAAATGTTATGACTAAGAAAGTAATGGAACAGTTGAACTTAAGAATATCTAGACCTTATCATAACATTTGTGCTATGGATAGTAGGACAATCAAGGTGCATGGTTTGATTAAGGGGTTACAAGTACACTTAGCTGCATTCCAAGATATCATGATTGATATGGACATTGTTGTAATTGATGTGCCTGATACTTGGGGTATGTTGCTAAACAAAAGGACAACTGCAGATTTAGGTGGCAGTTTACAAATGGACTTAACTTATTCCACCATTCCAACTCCAAATGGTTTAGAGTTTAGATTGAATAGAGAGTTGGAAATAAAGTATCATGTGGAAGACCCTAGGAAAAAGGAAAATGAGATTGTTTTTCGGGAAGTTGAAATGGGATGTTATGAGATAGAGTATACTTCGCCATTTACCAAGATGGGACTTAATAGCAAAACCCCAAGCATTTGCAATGTTTGGGACCCCATGGATTCTTTTGATGGACTTTTTCTTAAGGAAAGTATGGATCAGACAGATAATAGTTTTCCTCCTTCAGAATCAAAGTCAGAGTTGGATTTATCAGATGAAGATGTGTCATCAACTCAACCTTCATCAATGGAATCAGTTAAATGTCAGAAACAATTAGATGGGATTCTTGGGCCACATCCTCCTTACCTAGCAGAGGTTGGGAAAGTAAAAGATAGAATAAGTAATGAGAACTTGATGGGAATTACTAAGGATGATAAGGTTAACATGGATAAAATAAAGTATGTCATCTCTAGTAAAAGGTATGCCAAGCCTTTTGAGAGAAAAATAAGTTCAGAAATTTTGCACTTGGCACCTATGGAAAACCATCATAAATTTTTTAAGGGGAACTGCCCCAAGTGGCCTAAGGTTAGAAACCGAGATTCACATGAAAGAATAAACAATCGGCATAAAGTGTATCAGTCTTCTAGAACCTCTTCTTAGCCAGTGGGAAGACATAAAGTCATACATACTAGTGAGAGGACCCCTCCTTGAAGTATTTCTTCATATGGCAACTTGGTGTCCAAAGGGACACCCTTTGTAACGTATCTCTAACACTTTTCCTTGTATTTCAATTTTGTATTTTTTATTCATGATGTTGATATGAACTTAGAATTATTTATGTATCATAGTTTCATTTTGTAGTTATAATGTTGTACTTTGGATATTTCATTATGTATATGTTGTTAAAATCATATATTTCATTATATGTATGTATGTATGCTCATGTTGGTTATTGGTGAGCACTCTTTGTAGATGCTCGATTCTCGTATGCTCTACATCTCATGTGAGAAGATTGAACACACGTCCCCATGTGGAGCCAGATGTTGACTTTCTATTCAACTAGGGGGTCAAATCCATGTGCCATGAAGATATGCATCATCAGATGCAAATGTGTTGAAGACGGTTTGGTTCTACTAGGCAATTTATGCCTCCAGCACAAAATTTTGTAAATGGAATTTCCGCACCCTTGCGTGGGTTAATAATGTAATAGGTTTGCATGGATCATAGTTAGGTCAGGTACCTTGGGATGTTTTCATTGGGAGAGTTCTTTTCACTGAGGGTTTTTTATCCTCGGGTTACCAATTGGGCTTTTCAGCCTGATTGATTTCCCTTGAGTTTTTCCCTCACACTTGAAATAATTCCTCCAAAGTGGTGAACGGTGTTCTAATGGTCTCATCCTTTGGTAGCTATTGTTTAGGAATGATGTAAATGACCATGTTAGACATTGTAAAAAGTTTCGCGTAATTTCATCGAGCCTAGATAGGGTTTTTTTAATTAATTAAATTTAATTAATTTTCCTAAGGTTGGGATTTTAATTATTTAATTAATTAAATGTTTTTGAGCATTATTGTAAAAAATAGGTCATTGGGCTTTTGATAGGGGTATTTGTGCTCAAAATAAATGGAAAGGAACCCCCTACACCCTTGGGCCAAGTTTCATCACAGTCAGGCAACTTTTGCTAAGCATTTGTCCACCTGGAGTGTGAGTTAGTTAAAACAACAATTTTAATTGCTAAGTATGACATTGCCGAAATGTCATTTTTTGTAATTTTGGAAGTTAATGGGGTGAATTAAAGTGGATAAAGGCATGAGAGATGTTCCCTAACCTACCCAACCCACTCCCTAACCTTTACACACCCCGTTACACAACCCACTCACTAAATACCCACGCCCCCTAGGGAGATTTACGCCCCCCTTCACCATAAACCTTTAGAAACTCCATTTAATTGACTTGTGGGCCCCTCCCATGGGTAGTGCACGCCTCCTAGATTCCCACATCACCATTTCATTGTCCCCACACTCCAACTCACATGCCACATCATCAATCCAAGCCAAAAACCCTAAGTGAGGCGCCCCTCTCCTTGAGATTCTCTCATTTGCTTGGGTTTTGACACATGGCTCTCATCCAAGAGGGTTCACTTTTCCTCTTGAGCCATAAATATAGCCTCTCCTCACTCATTCACTCACCATTCTTTGAGCTAAGGTTACTCTACTGAAATTTCTCCCCATCTCTCTTGTTCTTTGCCTTTTGCTTCCATCTCATTTTCTCTTGAGAGTCTTGGAGCAACTTGTTGCTGCAACACTCTCCCATTTGATTAATACAGATTTGGAGGATTTTGGAAACACCAAGAGTATTCGGGTTGGATTCTTACATATGAGGTGACATTGTGATGTTTAAGTTTCTTATGTAGCATTGACTAGATCTTTGGTAAAGTAGTTTACTAGAGTAGATTAGCAAAGAATATTCTTGTTGGTTTATACTTGTTGGATAGCTAAGGGTTTGAAGTATTTCAAATTGTTAGTCTATTCAATCTTGTTATCTATTTCCATGCGTCACATTTTGCCTTAAGTATTGCAGGTTCACTTTAAGGGATTGTTGGGAAAGCCTCGGGAAGAAGTCTTCCCTCAAAGCCCTCTTAAACTCCAAACTTTGTAGTCTTATTTTTCTGTTCACTTTCCATTCATATTTCAATAAACTGATCATCTTAGATAGGTTAAATAAATTATACTTTCATTTGGAGATTTTATTTGAAAATTTTCTATGTAAAAACCATAAATTTTTCTTAACTTTGTTGTGTTGTGCAACATTTACAGCAAGCATTTGCTTGCTGGTTTTTGCAGGTTCTTACCAAAAACAAGGGGATATACTGCTCAAATCCATCCATACAACACTTCAAAATCTTCCACACTAGTTGGGTAACTTTCCCCTTCTCTTTCTCATCTTTTTTAACCTTGTAGCAAGCCCTCGGGAAGTTCCCTTGAGGCTTGCATTCTCTTGTATCATTTTTGCATTCTCGTATTTCATTTCAACAAGTTATTATTGCCTACACTTTAGGAGAGTGATTGGCTAAGCCAACCCCCCAAAATCGTTGGGCTAGAAGATAGATTTCCTTTTGAAGCATTTTTTATTTCTCACCCCACTTGTCCACAAGACAAGGTTGTGTGGCTAGCATAGTTTAATAATTGTTATCTTTTCTTTTACAACCCTCTTTGGCACAATATTGGTAGGCTTGACCTCCACCTTGTGCCATTGTGAGTGGTTTGTCTTTTTCAAGTTTTGCTTAAGATTTAATTGCCTACACCTTGGGAGAGTAACCCCCAAAATCGTATAGCTAGATTAGTGATGTGATGATAATGTGCTAATGGTTAAATGATTTGCAATCTTTTATGGTTTTTGTCATACATTCACTAAATCACAGCCTAAGCCTTTGAGGCACAAATCTTTTACTTTCTTTAAGTCTCTTATATCTCAATACATAATACACACATGGTCAAGTAGACATCTTAAAGAAATCCTTTATTTTGCACAAGCTTATTGTG
The DNA here is from genome assembly GCA_009831015.1 of Picea engelmannii. Taxonomy (NCBI): domain Eukaryota; kingdom Viridiplantae; phylum Streptophyta; class Pinopsida; order Pinales; family Pinaceae; genus Picea; species Picea engelmannii. The sequence goes on along the minus strand of ML792151.1, from coordinate 277,170 downwards.
TTTCAAGTTCTCATCTTATTTGGCAAGTGAATGGTGTAAGGTTGATTCTGTTTTCAGCAATTACTTAAATCTTTAGCTTGCTTTCTTCATTGAATAGTTTATGTTATTGAATGGTCAGAATCTCAAGTGTTGTTCCATTTGACAAGTTGTTCTTGCTTTCTGCATAGCACATCTTTTCATATACTTAACACATGTTATGGGTTATCACATGATGACTTGAATGTCTCTATACTTTTAAGCTTCTATTTGCAAGTTCATATGTGTTTACATGCTACAATTTCATAAGTTATAACACATTCACAATAGTCACTTTAAGTTCCGGTTTTGAGGATAAATCACTATTTTTGGGCACCTAAAATTCATCTAAAACACTCATAACACATATTAAGACTTACCCATAAGTCATAATAACATTTTAGAACAACTAGGACAATCTAATTCCACCATCTTCACCATCTAAAATGGGTTTGAGGAAAACAATGGAGGGTAGTGGTAGGGGACTGTCTCATGGCGCACTAGGTGTGTGTCCTCTCCGGGAAGTACTCTTACTTTAGGGCTGGCCGTGAAAGCTAGGGTGGGCCTCGTTGCCTTACTATATTGAGCATCTGGTAGTCATTTGGCAATAGGAGGAGGAGGATTAAGGTTCAACACTTAGTTAGGGGGAGGGAAAATCAAATTTATCAAATCTGTAAACAACTCCTAACCACTTAGTCTCCTAGACAATCTTTACTTTGGAATATCTTCTGATGGTTGTTTAGAAGTCTATTTTGCAAGCACATTTACTTTTATCAATATTTTATGCTATCTTGTGGTTGATGATCTAAGTGTTAGATCTTTGAAGTTTGGTTTGAGCATTTATATTTCAATCTATGCTCTTGTGGTGTGATTCAAGAAGAAGTTGCGCATCCCATTTGGAGGCATCATCTTTTTGAGTCTTGAGTGCTTTAGTGGTTTCCATTGAAAAACAATCCAATAGAGTAAGTTCTATTGGGGCATGCTTGGCTTTATGTGAATGATATAAATGTTTTGATATCTTTTTCTCACATTTAAGCATTTTTAATCTTGTCTGTTTGTATCTTATGTAAGTATTGTGATATCTATCTTCATTGTTGGAAGTACTTGTATCTTCTTGTTGTGGAATAGTTGCAATCTTATACTTGTAATCTTTTGTAATTCAACACCCTCAAACATAGTTGACCCCTTGCCCAATCCTTAGGCACTAGTCTTAGTTGACTTAGGAAAAAGGATTTGCTTGTCATTGAAAATCTTGCACTTTGCATTTGCTGCCTTAGCATCATAGGTTAGTTCTCCCCTTAACCTTTAACAAATTAAAACCAACTCCTAGAACTTCAAAGTTAAATCACATCTAGTAACTAGGGTCTGCCCCCCTTGGCTTCCCTAGGAGTAAGCCTAGAAGGAAGAGGTTCCAGTCAAGGTGACAGTGTGGACTGTGAACCTAGGAATTGTGCCTCCAAGGACACACTAAGTGAGTTGGACTTTGTTCACGTTTTCAAGTGTGTATTAGGATGGCAACAGGGAGAAGAATATGTTACTATCATTTTCCTTATAATTTTCCACCTACTTGAAATTGCTAGAAAACACTTCTTTTGAAGCATCCACTAGAGCCCTACCATTGTAGCACTCTAGTAGCATCACTTCATTTGCTTCATACATTTTACTTCAATTTTAATCTAAGGAAGAAGGAAATCGCTAGGGCCTAAGGTTACTTACTTTCTAGAAATCTTTCCTTCTAGGGTTTAGACATTGAGGCCTTAGGTTACTAACACCTCAATCATCTCATTCCTCCCTTTAGGTTATCTATTATCATTGTTGTTTTCCTCTAAGAGTTGTCACTGCTAACCTTGACTCCATTACCCTAAAAGGCACTAGTCCAATCCTCACAAGTGATTGATTGACCAAACAACTCTTAAACTATCTTCCCTAAGATTTCTACTAACTTCTACTAACTTTAAATTAGACTAACTCAATAAATAATTTGTTGTTGTTGCAAAAGATTGCTAGAACCATCTATAACAACAGAAAATTCATCCTAAAAGCAAGATTAAAATCTGATTAGACATTGTCATAATGGTTTCTGACAACTATTATCATTCTGTCAATTGAATGCTATTATTTCTTGTCATTCTTCAAGCATTATTGAGGCATAATTGTTGTAGTTGTTACTAAATATTCATTGTTGTTATAAATATTTATACTTCTTCAGTTCTATATCAACTTGTTTATCTTTTAGAAGTTTATGGTTTTATGAAGCATTGACATCATTCCATACTTGCAAATTGCATTTCTTTTCTACTTGTTGTCTTGTTCTGGGCATGTACATTTAATTTATCTTTTTCTTCATCTCAGTAAAACCTTGGAACTTTTGATCAAAGTGACCTGTGAGAGGGGTGGGAATTTCTTATAGATTTTACCTTATCCTTCTCAAACTCCCAGGTCACTAGGGACGTCTCCCCTAGGGTACTGTGATATACTCCTAAATAGAAAGAGGTTTCCTATTAAGGTGACAGTGATAGGTTATCCTCCTTTTTATGCCAATTCAGTATCCACTTGCCTTTGGCTTTGGGCAAGTACAAATTGTGCGATAACATTTTGGCGCCGTTGTCAGGGAACACTCAGTCAATATTCCTCAAGGATGACACTTTTTGGGTAAGCCTTTTCCCAAAAGCCTTTATCTTACAAAGCTTACCTGGCGACTCCACTAAGGGTGATCCCCTCATCCCTTTGATAGTTTCAAGAAAATTACCTGGCGACTCCACTAACCTTTTCCAAGGTGCCAGCTTACTCTCAATTTTGTGATATTTCCAAGTTATGGGATCATGGCGCCCTGGGAAAAGGTGTATCCGACTATTGATTTCAAAAAATTTCAAGGACACCCACATTTCTTTAATGAAAAATGGTTGAACAAATCTCCAAGAGTCAGAGGCCTCCAAATTACTCACATTGTGGAGTTCTTGAAGTATATAAACGATATAGAATGGGTAGGGGAGGATGTTCTGGTAAAATTGTTCATACTTTCTCTGCCATCGTTTTTGCAAGATTGGTTTAAGGGTTGTTGCAAAGATAGGGGTATATCATCTTTCGTGGACCTCATCAGTAGGTTTATTTAATTTGTCAAACCACGATGCCAGACATATGAATATGCCCTTCAATATCTCACAATAACCTTAGAGAATGAAGGATTCACCACTGATATTGTGGAATATCTCAGGGATGTATACCATACTCAATACCAAGAACCCTCTAATATAGGAGAGATTTATGAAGAAAATTGTCAACCCCTTGAGGAGGAACAAGATTTTTCCCATGATTCGGTAGAATACAGTGAAGATTTAACTAGAGAATTGAATTATGAAAATGAAGCATTAGTAATTGCTCCTTCGTCCGATGAAGCTCTCCAAGATCCTATCTCTCCTGCAAAAGATGAAGAGAATGAGGTGAGTCATCTTCCTTTGAGGTGATTATTCATTCGTGGCATTGTTTCCAGGGAGGTCATGCTCACTTGGGAGAGGATGTGGGATGATTTCATTTAGGAGGAGACTAGACTTGTATCAGAGGCTTTTGGACAACAACAGACAGTGTAGGGTGATGAGGATCTTGCTCTTTGAAGTTTGGACAAAAGGCAAGAAGAAGGTCGGTCAGGGAGGTCGACAGGGTCCCAAATTTGGGGCCCCACCATAGGGAGGAGAGAGCAGTAGTGGTCAAAAGAGAGACATGAAAAAAATGATATGCTTTGCTTGTAGGGAGATGGGTCACTATGTAGGACAGTGTCCCAAGAAGAAGAAGAAGCTACAGGATTTTTAGCAGCGACAACAGAGGAGATTGAGTTCGATGAACAGTTTGCGAGAGAGTGTGCATTCGCGACTACTTTGTCTGTTGTTACACCATCCAACATCAGGTGGGAAGACAAAGTTGAGGAGGACCTACTGACTCATAGTAGTGATTCAGAGGGAGCTCAGACTCAGTTTTCATGGACACCATCATCAGGGGTGACTAGTCCACCCAGGACAACTTAAGTTTCAAAATTGTCAAGACAAAGGGTTGGTGCAAGGGCTTTAGAGCATCAGAGATTGATGAGGAGGAGTGGAAGGGAACCATGGAGGCTTGAGCCTCACTTGGCTACATAGATAGGCATATCCAACTTTGGTTCCACTTCAGGTGGAAGCTACTTGGCGAGATGCCAAGTTGAGGATCTTGGTGAGATGTCGAGATCCAGGTGCTCTTGGTGAGATGCCGAGATCCAGGTGCTCTTGGTGAGATACCAAGAGGGGGAGACTCTTGGTGAGATGACAAGAGAGTGACTCTTGGTGAGATGCCAAGAGTAGTGACCGTTGGTGAGATGCCAGGAGGTAGAAATCCTTGGTGGGAGACCAAGGTGGAGATCTTTGGTTTGATACCAAGATCTAGGTGATCTTGGATAGGTGGAGAGACACTTCCATATATGGATCACGCAGATTGAGAAGATCTGTGCCAGACTACTTTCATTGATCGGGGTACAACCATACTCACCGATTATTTTCCAACAAACAACCATATCCACTGCAGGGATGCGATTGGTGGTGAAGGGCACTTTCCTCGGAAAGAGGGAGTGTTGAGATTTGGGTACCTTGGAAAGTGGTCCCCTTGTGTTTGTGAGCTTCTAAACACATGTGGGAAGTACTTTGTACCTTGTACCATGTACTTTATGTCTAATTTAACTTTGACTTAGGATATTTAAGTCAAAAGTGAAATTTGGTCATTTTAGCCTAAAATGACAATTAATTCATTTTGTGGGTGAATTAAGAGACATAAAGTGAAACTATGGAAACTTAAGTAAAGTGGGTTTTGAGTTGAGATTTACTTGAGATGATCTCAACCATTGACTTAGGATGGGATGAGATGATCTCATCCACTCATTTCTTAGGTTTCCTTATGCATCCTTAAGTAGGGCGCAAGGGCAAAGGAAGGCTCATTCATTCACTTTTATGTTCACTTGAGGAGAAGGAGGAAGAGCACGAGCTTGAGAATGGAGGCATTAGAAGAGGGAAGATTGGGCACTTCCTTGCATGGAGAAGCTTTGGGAGCTTGGGTCCCTATTATTTGATGGTGGTCATACTTGCTTGGAGGAGGGTGCACTTGAGGAGGAGGGCACATCACTAGCAGGGAGCATTTACAGTTGGAGGAAGTCATATCTGAGTGTCTCAGTGGAGAGGTAGCATACCAGAGCACATTGTGGTTCAAGGGTTTATTCTTTAGAGAATCCAAGGTCAAGGGCACTTCACTTCATCAGATTTGGCAACAAGAGGAGAGGGCGCACTAAACTTGGGTGCATATCTCCTTGGGTGCTTTGGCATAGCTTGAGAGGAGATTGATTGGTATATAGGTTCCATCATATTGTATTTGTTGTTGTATCTCATGATTTAGACACCACTTATATATACTTCCATTCCAAACTTGTTTTCCCCCGGGGGGGTTATCCATGGTCATGTTGAACAAAAATACCTATGTTCATTTTCATGTATGTTAGTGTTTAGAACAACATTATTTCAGCTCTAAAACATCTCTAGGTGTGTTATATAGCTTATGGTATGTATGTGCTAACATCTTGTGAAAAAACTACATGTTAGAGCACCCATTTGGCCTATGTAACCGTAACAGAACAACAAAGAAGTTACTGAACAATTTGTTGTTAAAAAATAGTAGCAAACCCTTGTTTGGCAGTTGAAACTTAGAGCCAACTTGATATCAAAGACAAACCTAGTTGGCATCTTGTTAGGACCTGGAAAATCTTCAATACCTTGAAGATTTTGATGAGTATTCATTTGAGCACTTGGATTTATTCTATGAAGAAGAATATCAACCACTGTTGTGCTCAGATCTTAATAGAGGTGAGGAAATTTATTTCCCATATCATGGTACTTGTTGCAAGGTTCTCCAACCCCCTTTGATTACTTTACCTCGCTTTGTAACTAAGGGTGTAGTTGGGAAGCATGTCCCTTGTCTTGAATTTTCTCTAGGGAAAAGACTACGTTTAGAATTAAAGGGTAGTTTGAATACCTTAAGAAGAATTTTATTATCTCAGTCTTTCAACCTTCCCTTAAGTTGTCAATCACCCTCCCGGTTCCTACTAGTTCCGTCCCAGACCTCAGGATGCGAAGATGTCCAAGGTAGCCAACTTTCAAACTCTTTGAGTCGGTCTTTTGAACCTTTGATTTTTCATGATCCCATTATGAGATGGATTGAGAACTTTCCTAAGAGTGTGAATTGGCATAATTTTGTCCCTCCCTCCCACCTCCATGAGCTAGACTTTATGATTTCTGATGATACAATACATTTTCTAACTCATGTTATTTTTGTGCTTGACTTATCATTGTTTTGGTTTATGATGAAGCACAGAGGAGGGTATCTTGAGACATTGCTAGGATGGTTTCAATGGCTATTTGATTACACCTGGAATTAACCAACAACTAAGTAGAGGTAAGTTAGGTAGGCATTTGAATTCATTGTATATACCATTTGCATATCATGCTAGAGAAGTATAGAGTAGTTTCATTTTCATTTGTATATATATGATTGCTTACGTTTATTTCTTTGTATCATATATGAGACAGAGGTGATATCACCACCCCGAAATATTACTAATATTTTTTTTTAAATCTAGCAGATTACAGGTCATGCCAGAGATGTTGATGTTCTCATGCGCTCTACGGTGAGCACATGTCCCCAAGTTGGAGCCAGATGTTATCCCCTATCCTAGGGATAACTAAGGAGATTATGTCTCGAGGCCCACATGTCCTAAACATGGAGTACCAAGAGCCATATGACTTGAGCTTGGCCCCAGAGGGCCCATATTTTCTTCAGTGCATCCTATCGACCAGCAGCAGTAGCATCCATCCCATCAGTATGATCCTGAAGTAGCAGTGGGTCTTGCTCCATGAGGTAATGAGTCTGGGTATCATGGTATGTGTCACTGTGATTTTCGAAGCATTTGAATATGTGCACTGAAATCTCTTTTTCTTCATAACGTTTTCTTGGAAATTATTCTCTTTAACTTGTTCATACCTGGGGGGGTGACAAAATTCCCTAGTAAGTTGGTTCCATTAGAGATGAGTTGTCACTAGGTGGGTCTATGAAAGGTCATCGTCCATTCCTTCCATACTTACCACTTTTCATCATTGTCCCTCTCATCTTCCCCTACCTTGGATCGGGCATTGGGTTTTCCAAGCTAGTAAGGATTGTACTTTTCCTTGTGGGAAGAAGGGGATAAAGGCCCAGAGGGTAAAAGTAGCTGGAAAAAATTAAAATCCAATGAAACCTTGAGATTCTCTGCCTAGGGATTCCCGAGAAAGAAATAAATGACATCTCAGTAAGAAAAGGGGACCTGTAAAATAAAATAAACTCAATATATAGTTGGTGGATAGGAGGTCTCATCATGAGCTGGCCTATTAGGTCCATGGGCATGTAACGGTATGACACTACCATCTATCTGGTCACCAAACCAAGTTAGTGGCTCTTGGTGGCCTAGCCAAGAGAAATGGGGTCTCATCACGAGCCAACCTTCTCATTTCCGTGAAGTGCTTGTGGGTAACGTTGTCACCACTGGTCACCATGCTAGGGCAGTGTCCCCCAACTATTCTCTTGAAAAGAAAAATAAATAAGACAAAGAATAAAAGGCATTGAATGGGCTAGGAAACAATGACATCTATGACAAGTTGCATCTCACCCTCTACAAAGGCACCAACAGGTAAGACCTACATTTCCTTGTTATCACTACACCCCTTGCCCAAACATTTACCTACACCATTTCATACACCTACATGACCTAGATTGGTCTTCATGTGGGAAACACCCCAAACTTGTGGAGGATTAGCCCAATAGGACATCTTGAGACCCTCTCCAAACCTGGCTTGATAAACTGCATAACGTCTTTGAGCATTTGTCTAGGTAAAGGGGGGTTTGATGCACATGTTTGGGTAATTTGATTATTGGACGTGATTGACATTACTATGATCCATGTGACTTATGAGCCCATGGAGGGCGTTCTTGTTGTTGTTGCAGGACCATGCCCGGTGGAAAGGTACATATGGGGAGATGATTAGCTCGGACCTCCATGGGGATAAAATCCCACTAGATGGATGTTGTGACCCAAGGCAGGGGTAGAGAGACACTAGAGGATGGCACTAGGAAAGAATAAGAATGTTTCCTCTGAGACACTCTTGGAGGCCTAGACCCAAGGGGGTCTTGCCCTTCCACCATGATGTTGGCTCTTGAAGGCCCTTGATGTCATCATATTATGCCTTGATGTCATCCAATTAGGGTTTTGGCAAGAGGACGGCTTGGTTGGCATGTGTGGCAGCTTTTGAGGCCTAGCATTCCATGATGGGGCCTAACATCACCCTAAGAGGGCATGATGTCATCCCTAAAGACAAATTAGGGTTTTAAATGTTGATTTTATGTAAAAAATGAATTTTTGATATAATTTGGCCATGTCGGCCTTTTCTGACCTAAATTTAATTAAAGGTCATTGATATTGTATAAATAGAGATATAAAACTCTCATTTTTTCATCATATTTGACTCACAAAAGTGTGAGGTCTGAAATTTGGCCCTCTTTAAGGGTATTTGGATGAAATTAGGTGGTGCGCAACTTCTTGGAGAGGCTATTCTGGGTGTATTTTGGCATTTTTTCATGGTGGAAAGTCTTCAACCGGGGTTTGTTGCTAGATTATTCTTGATGAAGTAAGTAAATCTGCAATTCTTCATTTATTTTTGAATGGTTATGGTAAATTTGCTTGTTCATATCAAAGATTATGAAATTGCTAGTTTGAAACCCTAGGGGAGAAGCATATGTTACTATCATTTTCCTTATAATTTTCCACCTACTTGAAATTGCTAGAAAACACTTCTTTTGAAGTATCCACTAGAGCCCTACCATTGTAGCACTCTAGTAGAATCACTTCATTTTCTTCATACATTTTACTTCAATTTTAATCTATGGAAGAAGGAAATCACTAGGGCCTAAGGTTACTTACTTTCTAGCAATCTTTCCTTCTAGGGTTTAGACATTGAGGCCTTAGGTTACTAACACCTCAATCATCTCATCCCTCCCTTTAGGTTATCTATTATCATTGTTTCTTTCCTCTAAGATTTGTCACTGCTAACCTTGACTCCATTACCCTAAAAGGCACTAGTCCAATCCTCACAAGTGATTGATTGACCAAACAACTCTTAAACTATCTTCCCTAAGATATCTACTAACTTTAAATTAGACTAACTCACTAAATAATTTGTTGTTGTTGAAAAATATTGCTACAGCCATCTATAACAACAAAAAATTCATCCTAAAAGCAAGATTAAAAGCTGATTAGACATTGTCATAATTGCTTCTAACAACTATTATCATTCTGTCAATTGAAGGCTATTATTTCTTGTCATTCTTCAAGCATTATTGAGGCATAATTGTTGTAGCCGTTGCTAAATATTCATTGCTATTATAAATATTTATACTGCTTCAATTCTATATCAGCTTGTTGATCTTTCAGAAATTTATAGTTTTATGAAGCATTGACATCATACAGTACTTGCAAATTGCATTTATTTTTTGAAGTAGATTAAATACAAAAAATATAAATCTGAACATGCTAAGGAGAACTAATCTTAAACTAGGACTGATCATGAATAGAATAAAACATTTCTGAATATTAACTTGAACTAGATGAAAATGTAAACATTAGCAAAACAAGATCTAAACTTTACCTTAGCAAAAACAATTAATAGAAGTACCTGATGTGTAGTTGTCATCTTTCTTTCTAGTCAGAAAAGCTATGAAGGTCATGGATCAAGCCCTCAAGGGTTTGATCTCATCATGATATAAGTGGCCAGTCTTGCCAAGAAAAACTTAGGGTAGAAAACCAATCAACATCAATTATAGGGCTGAAAAGAAAAACCCCAATGACAAACAAGGGGGTGAAAGAGACCCCAAACAACCCAAGAAAAAAATGTCAAAATGTAAAGAATTGTTACAACAAAATGGACAGCTCTGAGTAGCAGCCTCAGGGCTGTCTTAACAGTTCCAAGAGGTTGTAAACAATAAGGGACAATGGACACACTGGAAACACACCAACATACATCAGCCAAGGAAAAGACTAGAGGTAGCCTAGGAGGGGCAGAGGCAACCTAGAATGGGCTAGCGACAACCTAGAAGGACCAGTGGAAGAGGCCATGACACATTGGCAGCAAGAGTAGGGGCCTCACACTTCAACACAGCAGGAAGGTAGATCCATGGCACCATAACCCAGAAAGAGAGAACATAAAACACCATAAATGAAGCTTCAACCAACAAGAGGAAGAAATCTAAGGAGGTCACACCTCAAAACAATAAGAGAGAGTCTACCAAGGAGGCCGTACCCAAAAAGAACAAAGTTGAAGTAGCCGCAACAAGAAGACCAAGGAAAGATGATGAGGAGTGAGTGTGAGAATGAGTGAGGGGTAGGTTCCTTTTTATAGTTTAGGAAGGGATAGGATTAGGTTTAATAAAAAACTTAAAAATAATAAATAATAAATAATTAATATTTTTAAATAATAAAAATATTAATTAGAAAGTCAAATAAGTCAAAGTGACTTATAAAATACCAACACCACATAAATCAAGAAGGGGTACGAGATTCAAGCAAGGGGAGGCTACAAGATAAAGTCAAAGGGGTCTTCTTCAATGATAAATTGTCCACATATGTCTCATGATAACTTATAAGCTTTTATCATCCCTGCATAAGAGGAAAAACCAATGATGTGGTCATGTCCATCTTCTAGTTGCTCCTAGGTCTCATGAAACATCCCAGGAGAGAAGAAGAAAATCACACATCATCACATCTTGGTACACAACCAAGAACCACCTGGTCACAGACCAAAATACCTCAGAACACATATGGGGGCCCTAGAACACATGTAGGGTCTTTTATCCACCAAGGTACAAGACCAAGGATCAACCCAAGTGATTAAGAAAGGATTCCTCGGAACACATCCATGGGCCAAAGAAAACATATAGGGACTTACATCATCAACCACCAAGGAAGACATTCAAGGATCAATCCAAACATCGAGCAAGGATTCCCTGGAACACATCCAGGGGCCCTAGAACACATCTAGGGACTTACTGCTTGGTCCTTGACCAAGAACCCCAGAAATACATTGGGGGCCCTCACTAGGGTATTTTTCCATGGCTCCAATTGATTGGTCCCAAACCAAGAACCCCAAGAGTGCACTGGGGACCCTAGATCTCAGTTAGGGTCTTATGCCATCCTCTTGGAGAATGGATCTTGCAGCTACACTAATTTCAACACATCTACCTTGATTTGTTGAAGCATACAAGGATAAGATTAGGGATTGTGAAAGGATATCCCCCTAACCTTATCTTTGAGGTCAAAACCTAATGTTTATGAGAGGATAAGATTTAGGGCTTGACCTGATTCTATCCATTTTCCTTGCTAGAAATTGCAAAAAGAGTGTGACAGCAAAAAGGGTTTATAAGAGAATAAACTTTAGGTGCTCTTCCTTTGAGGTTTGACCTAGTCTTATGAGGGGATAATCCTAGGCCTTCAAACCTTCACCTATTCTCTTTATGGTGATTGCATTGACTCCATTTGCCCAAGAAAAAATGACAGCAATCTTCATGTTTGCAAGTGATGATTAAAACCCTAGCTTAGTTAAAACTCTCTCTCTCTCTCTCTCTCTCTCTCTCTCTCTCAAAGCAACTGGATAACTAGGTATCTAACCTCATTCTCACACAAATTCTAACTCGACGCTTGGCAAACTAAGTAAACTTATTATTGCTATTATAATTGTTTGCTACAACCATTGGGGCTTGATTGGATTGTTGATAACTTAATAGTGTGGTTTAATAAGGTTACAATCATTGTTGGACACTTGGATCTTATTCCATTCATTAAGGATTATATTTTAAGATTTTATTTACTAATTTTGAGAGATAATTTCTTGTTGTTGTTGCAAAACATTCTTTGTTGATATAACATTATTTACTGCTGCAAATTTTACTACAACAGGCCTTTTACTTGATAGCTAGTGTTCTAGAGGTGATTTTTTCATTTGTTAGGTTTGGTAATTTTCATTTATTACACTGGAACACTTATCTCACACATAAAGCAATTACTTTTTCCAAACTCTTCCTAACCTTTCACTTTTCCCTAGACCTATCCTATCCTTGAGGTGACCAAGATAGGGGGCCATAGGGTAGGCTAATCTTTCTATATGATCCCTTGAGGTCATCAGGGAATCCTCCCTTGTGTCGGACCCGTGCTTCACTAAAATGAGGGAAGTACTTGCCTAAGTGATAGTGGCATCTACTTCCAATTGTTACACAAGTTTAGCATCTTGTGAAGGCTTTGCACAAGTGCCAAATTTTGTGATAATAGAGCCAATCCAACATGAGGGAATCCTTTTGATGATGAGTTGGCACTTGATGATGATGATATGTAACCTTTGGATGAGGAGGTGTGACCCTTGACAATAATTTTCACCCTTTGATGGAGAGACTTGGCCTTCAGACACTTTTTTACCCCTTTAGATGATGACTTCACCACCTTTGGAGGTTCTCACACTCACATGTTTCATTTTGAGGAGATCTTTTGATGTATTTTCATGTTATATTTATGTTATAGGCTATTTTGGGGGTCGTCCTAGACCTATCCACCTTGTATCATGAATATTTTTCATTTTCGGGGCTTTGTGAGAGCATAAGCACTAGGGTTTCCTCATATAAAAGACTAGCGCTTTCCTCCTTAGCAAATCATAACTCTCACTAGTGGAGAATGACTTCTATGGTATTCTTTTACTACTTTCTCATCATGAAGTACTTGTGCGCACCTCTTGGAGAGTGATCTTGTGGATGCTTGTCTTGCATTTTGATGGATGACTCATGATTTAGGGTTTTCCCACGCATTCACCTTGACCTTCCCTTGAACCTTGATCTAACTAGTGAAGTAACCAAGATAAGGCATCGTAGACTTGTTTAGCCTTGCCATAAGATCCTTTGATGTTACTATGGAAGCCTCCCTTGTGTTGTATCTATATCCTTCACTAAAATTAGGGAAGTACTTGCTTAGGTGATAGTGGAAAATACTTCCATATGTTACACTAGTCAAGCTACACTAGTCAAGCACCATGTGAAGGCATTGCACAAGTGCTATATTTTGTGATAACAGTGTCCAAAGATCTTGACATGTGACGTTGACTTGAGGGATGATGGAGTTTGGCAGATGGCTTATGATGTAGAGATATGTTCTTTCATATAGATAGGTCGTTAGCGTTCTTTGGATATTTTAGATGTTGTGATAACATCTTGTGTTACTGGATACAATGGTACTTCTACAGCTTACATGACCTACATTCTAGCACAATGGAAGACAGTTGTGAGAAGAGAAGTGAATTTTGATGAGGATGTGAGATCTTCTAGTTCACATGATTCTCCCTTTGATATTGAGGAGAAAGAAGACGTTGTTCCAAAGACTAGTTCAGAGACTCGAGATGAGATAGATTCAGGGGTGGACAAGGTGAGATTAGGGATGGATATGCCCTCACCTTATACTCCAGCATGTAAAAATCCAAGATGTCTTACCCGAACATGACATAAGGCACATGAATAGGAAGGAGTGCCTAGATCTTCAGTGACAACAAGTATTCCTCCTAAGAGATATGCTAGCCAAGTTGCATTGGATTCTTCACTTGTGAGCCTACGAGATGCTTTGAGGAGGTTTGGTATGATCCCTTGGTGGATTTGTGTGATGTATGGGTGATAATTCCTTTTCAAAAGGCAATGGTTGATTTCAAGCTTGTAGCAAGTACATATTTGTAAATGGTAGGTTTGGTGGAGTTATAGAGGGAGTCGACGAGTGGTGGTATATCCATCCTTCAAAGGGTGTTGTACTGTATTCCAATAATAGGATAGAACTCCTCTCTAATGTAATGTGCCCTTTATGAGTCAAAGATGAAATAGGAGTGTAACTCCTAGTGAATGCAACCTCATTACTCAACCAAGATTACTCAATGTGCAATTGTTGAATGAGGCACCCTCTGTCATGCACATGCATGCTAAGCATAAGAAACTGAACCTAACACATTTCTTTTAATAATAATAGAAATCTAAAAGCATGCATCCACCTGTTTTAATTAGCAGAGAAGCAGGGCCAAACTTGGCATGAAAGGAAACCCCCAACTTGGCCATCAACTAACCTATTGCAGAGCTAGAAAGAGGACAAAATCATTGTTTTGTTGAAGGTTGTCCCTAGAACACAAGTAGCAATGCCACAATATTGAGTAACCATTAGAAAATAGCCCAAGAAAGGATGCTGAAAAGTAGGAGGAACAACACATCTCTTTTCATGATGGCACACAAATTAGGGGAAAAATTACCATTCAACAATGCTACTTCCCTGAGTGGTTTTTTCTTGAAACATTCATAAGATTCATTCACAAGTTTCAATAATTATTCTATAGTATCATGAAATTGCTTTAGCTCAACATCAAATACATTGGCAGGGAATTCAACCTCAATCATTATGTTCCAATATTCCCTTTTTAAATGCTCATAACCTAGCTTGCCCTAATTGTTTTAGCCCTAGATTAAATTTATGCTACCCTCCGAGGAACAATCAAACTCTTGTAAGATTGTGCACAATCCAAACATGTTAATCTTTATAAGGTTCAATTTATACTACTTGGGTACTCATCAAGGCTACCTTCAAGATCGAAGCCTATAACATTAAAGTACCTAAAAATAGTCACCCATTGATTTGAGTTTATTGTGTGATCCTTAGTTGCTTCCTTTGATATTTTCCTGTCTTCTCATAGAAAATAATAGACACATAGGGAATATATTCAATTATTGGCGTTGTCTCAAGTTTTCCATACGTTACATGGGTGTTAGGAAAGATAACTCTCTTCACCATTTTTTTCAATCATTTCCTCCAAAGGAATTTGTTGTAACATTATGATAGTTATATTAGTACCTTAGCAAATCAAATATAGTCTCCCCATAAGAAATAACATTAAAGATGCATGATTGCATCATAAGAATAAATGAATCAATGTAATACTTGAACAACTCAGCAGAATGACAATCAACCAAAGACATGACACAACAAGCATAGGATTATTAGGGCTTCCGAGCAAAGAAGCATGGGCTAGAAAACATTTTAAAAGGTAGATGCATAAACAATGGAAGAGAAAAGTGCTAAGGAATGAATGAATGAGAATTTGGCTAAGGTTGGGGCTTTAAGAAGAGAAGATTTTCCCAGTGCCTATGCTCAATAGAGTTTAAATAGATCGTACTCAACGAATAGACCACAACAACCCTTTCCATCCCATCAAGCGAACAAGGGAAGTATGTTATTGAGCAAGAGATTTGTGATGTTGTTGGCACTCAATATTACACCCTTGGAATCTCAGTGCCAATTTCAACGTCTACATATAGCACAAGAGCACATGATTCAAGGTGAACTTTGTGGTATCTACATGCTCTACTTTTTCTTCCTACTCATCATCTTGCCATACAAGTAAAGAAAGTGTTTGATGCAATTGCACAAATAGTGGGTTTATCGATAGGTTTGGTAGTTGGAAAAACTTCAATAATAGCTTATAATGCTCATTTCATAAAGCACCATAGGAATTCCATGCAAAATCATAGTAAGCCCAAGGGTATGGAGATGGTTACTTCAAGAAGCTCTATGGATACTTTGTAGCTACACTTGGATGTCTGATGGATCACATTTCTAGCTTGAGGGTTTCACACTAGAACATATTTGATATTTGGTTGTTGATGAAACTGATAGGATACTTAGAGAATAATATTAGTACTGGCTACCTAATGTACTCAATGTTACACAATCAAATCAATTTGGAAATGATGGAGCTATATGGAAAGAGAAGAGAGAAGAACAATTACATAAGTTTTATATCAGCATTTGTGTAGCAGACATAAAGGTGAGAAATTTGTCATGTCGTTGCAAGGTGAAGGTTGTGTCACATAAGCGCAAAGTTCAACATTCACCTTTCAACTTCACAAATATATTTGAAGATTATGTCCCTGAGATACCTTTTATAATGTTTCTAGAAGAAGTATTATGATTGATGAAGCTTAATGAATATAAGCCTCGAGACTAGGATCTTCAAATATAAGAAAGAGAATTGAAGCACATTGAAAATTTTGAATCATTACAAGGCCTAATGTTTCACTATAACAATATAAGAGCCTCCCAACAATTATGGGTTTTTTAACCAATTTGAAGGAACTTGATATAAGCTTCAATGAACTAGTATCTATACCATAGAGTTTGTGCCTTAGCCCCAATCTTGTTAAGCTAAATGCTAGCAGTGATTTCATTGACTTACAAAATCTCTCATGATCTGTTTAAAATCTTGAGATGCTTGAGGAATTACATATCAACAATAATCAAATAAATGTCCTACTTTCCTAACTATTTTCCTATGCTTACAAACCTTCAAATTTTGTGTGCTAAAGAAACATTGTTGGAAATACCAACAATACATATAGTTAAAAGAGAATCTAAGGTTGTTGCATAGTTTATGATTGATTATGCAATGATAAATGAGACTAGGCCAACCCTCAAGTGGTCAGGAGCCAGACATGAGATCTCTCCCCCAAAGTTAGGGAGGTCATGGTTTCGACTCTCTTGATCCCCTTGGGGTTAGGCTCTGTAATCAAGGTCGACAGGTTACCTTGTTTTCCATCCATGGATCATGAGGAAGCAATCGGAGGAATTTCTGTGAGGTGTTTTCCTTGGAAAAAAAAATGAGACTAGGCCAAAGGAAAATTGGTCAATGTTTTTCTCATATTTGAAAACAACGCTTTTGTGGGCCTTTTGGGATCTAACTTTGAGTTATTGCATTAAGAAAAATGCAATGGTTCTTATGAAGATTATTGTTGGGCTTACCTATATATTATTAGGCTTGAGTTGACTTGTATTAATAAATTATGTATCCAACCCATGTATATTTCTGAGAATAAAAAATATTTATATATGGTTTATAGTGTTGCTTTCATTAATAAAGCATATTTCTCTTTTGTAAAGAAAAGGTGTTGCTTATGGTTTGTTGACTCGCTACCTTTGAGAAACAAATATTCCTTCCTTTTAGTGTTGCTAGGAAGAAAAGGTGGGAATCACCCTTTTAAAGGAGAACTAACTAATAGAAGGGCATACTCACCAACATGCATATGAGTTGATGGGGGGCACACTACTTCTGGCCTGTTTAAAATTGATATGGGTAGTGGTAGTGAACTTTTCTAATGGATATTTTAAGGTTGTTTCACGTTATTCTTAGCCAACATATGAGCATTGCCTTTAGGATTTAAAACACTATTTTTGTTTGTGTTAAGTTCATCATGCAGAAAGAGAAAGGTGCGACAGTTCTAGCACAATTTTTCATGGTTTAAAGCACTGGTTTAGAGGCGTTATTCTTGGTTGTTTAGAGCACCTTCCTATTGTGCTTATTTTGGCATGAAGCTGATATAATTTTGGTTGTTCTTTACCCCACATTTACATATTCTTAAACACCACATTTTGAGGACAAAATACTCACTGTTGGTCACTCAAGTTGAGGGCTATCTGGGCTTTTTGGAGAGCATATTTTCCACTTTGAATAGAACTATTCTAGTCAAGATGAGGGCACCCCATTTGGGGATATACTTGGCATTACCCATTAGTTATTGTCGACAGATAAGAGTGCCACAATGGAGAGGTTACACACCACCTATAGGCTATTTTTAGTAGAAGGAAGCACTCCACCTTGTAGGCCCTAAAAATGTTGCTCGACAACAACCCATGGAATTTGCCATTGTTCAACAACAAATTGTTGCAAAAAAATATTTCAGGTAATGTGTTAAAAAACATAAAAATATATTCAGATGTATGAACAGTGTAACCTTGTACAGTGAAAAAAATAAGAAATAAACACTCCATAATAATCACAAAACAATGGGAAAACCACAAAGTAAAAATATCTTTATCCATTTGAGGACCAAGACAATGGCAAAAACGATGTCATTTATTGAAAAATTTACCAATTACAAAGAAGTGAAAGGAAACAAGTAATGTCCATACCTTGGAAGCTTCAACCCATTTGTTATCTATGAATTCGAATGGGCCTGCAATTTTCCATGATTGAATATCATCTCTTTTTTTTTTTGCAAGAAGTATATTATATACTTGTGGTTGTCAAGGACCTTGGTGACCACATCAACCCACCACCAATCATTCTCATCCACATCAACTTCCTCAGATTAAACTGGTCTTTACTCTTCTCTAGAGGGCTTCACTTTGTGTGATAGTTATCTACTTTCTCCCTCAGCTATTTTGTTTCATCATCAACGCTCATAATGTCCATGTACTCCACTATGAACCCGGCTAGAACCCTGCCCCTATATTTTCACATACTCCACTATGAACCCTGCTAGAACCCTGCCCCTATTTTTTAACAAGTCTTGCACAAAACCAGGCCCCTCTAAACCCCTCTTCATCAGTGGACACCTCTACCAGGTCACTATTGCTCAGCTTCATTTTGTCCTCCTTACTAAACAAACTCTACAAGATCAAGGTGGGCTCCCTCTTTTGCACAATTTTCTCACTCAATGCTTCACCAACGTAGAAAACAGACAACAAATCAATTATGGGTACCATGACATGATGAGTAGAATTCACGAGTCTTGTCGATTATGAGGCTGCGATGTGCTCTATTAATTACAGTGAAAAACACTGGGAAACAACCCTCCGTTGCTCAGATTACCAACATTTGTTATGTTTTCAGAGCGTTTAAAGATGGTAAACAACACTCCTTTGATCATATTAACATCCACCACCAAATTCGATCTTTTGTCGCATGCAATGCCTTCATTCGCATGTAATGTCTTTGAGAAAAACCGAGCCTTAAGAAAAAAACACTTAGAGCCAACAAAAAGAGGCCCCATAACACCAGCTAAAAGATCGTGTAGACCATGGTGCCCGATTAGAATAATTATTGATCTCAGAGCAAAAAAAAATACATTGCAGCGGTATTCATTTCTTCCTATCGATCCTGCCCAAAAAATACAGTGCAGTAGAACGCTCCAGCGAAGTCGCGGCTACAAAAGTTCAATCAACAAACAGTTTCTTGTAAGAACACTTGAGAGCCAACGGAACCAAGCCTTCAAGGAAACACTCAGAGCCAACGGAGAGACCCAATAACACCTTCATTCAAGCAGCGAAACCAAGACAAGTAAACCAAGCGATGCATTCATCATTCGATGTATGCAATTAAGGGGAAATCAAGGGTTCAGGGGAAATCAAGGGTTCAAGACAGACACTCAGAACCAACAGAAAGAGGCCCAATGACAACCAACCAAAATGGAAAGAGGCCCAGCAAAAATGGAAAGAGACCCAATGAAGGCCAACCAAAATGGAAAGAGGCCCAGCCAAAACGGAAAGATGAGAACAATCCTTGATTTCAGAGCAACGAAAGAAGGCTAAACAGAATCAACCACAAAATCTCAATCAACATCAATCTGGCAAAGTGGCAGTTTCCTGTAAGAGTAAGAAAAGTGCAAAAAGCATCCACAACTACAAAGGCCCACAAAGCATCCACAACTACAAAAGCCCAAAAAGCATCCATAAAGCCCCAAAAAAGCATCCATAAAGCCCCAAAAAAGCATCCACGATTGCAAAATCCAAAAAAGCATCCACTGCAACTGACACTTCGCCAGCAAGGAACTCCATTACCACTAAATCATATTATTATGAGAAATCAATAATTTATGTAAAAGCTTTATAATAATATAGTTTTAATAAAATAAATTAGATTATTTTTATTTGTTTGATTGCATTGCGAAGTACACTCCACATTCATATTAATGTTTTAATATATTGTATTTAAAATAATAATAATACATATCTCGAATGCGATGTCATGATTAATAACTGGAAGAGTGGAGGTTAGATCATTTGCCAGCTCGAGTTTCCAAAAGGGCATGTGGAGATCGTCTTATATCTTCTCCACGGTATGAGAATTTACCACAATAGGCTTACGAAGTATGCGAAGAGGTTAATGCCATTGTTTCACAGTATTGTCGAAGAGATGGGGAATTACTACAGGCACACTTCAGTTGTAATGGCAATAACTCTATAATGTATGAAATACAATTGTGAGATGACCTCAAAGTGGGACAATGATCATTTTCTTAATGACAAATCGCCCCTGGCTCGCAGTAGCATTCGTATCAATTGGATTTGGTTTAGATGTTTGAATTTATCCCTCTCAAAGGTTGTTGGCATATCAATGGGCACCATGCCATGAGTCCGTAAATGAGGTCGCTCACAAAGGGGAAGGGGTTCTTGTCGGTAGATGAGTAAGCAAACAGAACGAACCAAGCTCTTTGTCAAGGCTCCATAGAGAGCTATTATGTCTTCCCCTACCCAAAACACAGAAGCAACCAATGATTCATCCATGCAGGAGGTAGCTCTCACTTGGGGGGGCAGAGTTGAGTGGTTAGATGCAAAAGGAAAGTCCTTGGGTTTTGATGCTCATCCCAACCCTACTCTTATGGTAATGAACAGGGTACAACACTCCATTTTGGATGGCCTTAATGACTTTCATGTTGGAAATCATCCCTACAGTCCCACTCACTCTATGTCGAAGACCTGGAGCAATGCCAACTCACCAAGCAATTTCAGTTCAAAGGAGGAATACTTGAAATTATTTTCGATACTTGCATTGAAGTGACCGATTTGAAATACAAAATTGAACAATTGGATCAAATAATTTCATTGTTGGTGGCTCTACATGCTTGCCCAACTCTCTAGAGGATTGCATCGGCTTTGTCTTCCCGAGACACCATCAACTTGAACATGTCTATTCATATATCATCAAGTAGCAAAGTCTCTTTTCTGGATGGCCAGTCTTCGCCTCCGAGCTAGTAGTGGTTTATGCTTTCTAAATAGTTTTACTTTGATTTTTATAGATCTAGCCTTAGGTTTAAATAGTAGTGCAGTTTTGGCAATACCACCTTTTCATAGAGACTATAGCTCCTATGAATTTAAGTTGTTATATTTTTTGACCCCACAGGTTTGTTCATACATTGAAGTCCGTTGGTGCTGAGTTTGTTTCCTCTCATGACAACTTAGAGTAAAGATGATTTGGTTTCCTCTCATCGCAATTTAAATTCCAACAAACTATATGTGTAAACTTATCATTTTATAGCTAATAATATTATGTTTTCTTTCTAAATAATAATAATAATAAATAATAAGTATTTAAACATTATTTTTAAATAAAAATTACCATATATTAAATATTGATAGGTATATGTAATGTTTGTGTTTAATATTCATATAAAATAGTATATATTAATTAAATATAATATTTATAAAAAAAGATGTGAAATATTTGTACTTCTATATTAAAATATATAAAAATGAAATTTCTTAATAAAAAATTAAGAAAAAAATATTAGCATTAATCAAAATGGTTCCAAATGTTCCCTTACCTTATTCACTTATAGGTCTAAATGCATTTAAACTAAAAAGCACACAAACAAATATAAATGATGAAAAAGCATGAATATACTCACGAAAAGCCGCATCATATTTATCACCAAGTGGTTACTATAAACATTTTATAATAATTATGAATATGGATAAAAAGATTTTGAGTTGATGTTATAATGTTAACTATAATTTGTCATAGGAATATGATGTAGTTTTATAATTTGTTATAGGAATATGGTCTAGTTTTATACATGACTCGTTTTTTGTTTTTTTTGTTTTTAAATAAAAGAGAACTATATATTGATATTCACATATATACATGTCATTACAAAATCAGGAGTCTGCCACCTATCCTGCTATAGTTAGGAAACCAGGACAGGTCGCTATCAAAATTCAAGTGCAACTGTGACTATTTAGACATGACAACAAGAATGTCTAACTAACAAAAAAGATCATAGTGATCGACTGTAGTGGCCATGGCCGACTGTCTTACAAATCTTGATAGAGAATTT
Organism: Picea engelmannii; assembly: GCA_009831015.1. Taxonomy (NCBI): domain Eukaryota; kingdom Viridiplantae; phylum Streptophyta; class Pinopsida; order Pinales; family Pinaceae; genus Picea; species Picea engelmannii. Next base: position 255,117 of record ML792151.1, on the reverse strand, counting down.
AAATTCTCTGCATAATTGACTAAACCAAAATAAAAACAGTAACCGGGGGGAGCTAGTCCAAGTGTGAGCTCGGGCTCAGCCTGCCATGGGAGTTGTAGGCTGGGACAAATATCTGTCCACAAGTTGGACATCATTTTCTTGGAGGATCAGCTGTCATCGCATCGAACAGGAGGTCCAGACATTGTCCTAGGAATTGTTGAATGTGTGTCTGGTCATCCATTTTATGTCACAGCTTGAATATGAGCTGAAGGTGCTCATCTGGAAGTCGAATTAGGGTGGGTGGAGGCAGCTCCTCCATCAGTTCTACATCCACTGCTACCATTGTTGACACCGAAGTAGCCACTTGCTAGTTGGGAGGAATTTCTTCCTCCACCACGCATTCTCTAGTGCCATAAAAATGGTCTGGAGTGTGGGTGTTGGGCGGGGCAATTCTTGGGCGAAGGCTAGGCGGAGGGGAAAAATTCTCAGGAGGGAGAATTTCCTCCTTGAAAGAGCAGCTACCAGGGTCATTGGTGGGAGTGGAGGTGGGGGACTGGGGTTGTTGAGGCCGATTATGGCACTGGTCGAGACAACTAGTGATTATGAGGGCTAGCTGAGAGGGGGAGAGACGATTGCATATGGTAAGGGTGTTGTAGTACAATGGACCCCGTCTAGACTTTCCCCTCTCTCTAGGCATGGCATGAGCATTAAGGTGAGGCTTGGGATGGATGAATAATCACAGAATGACCGTGGGCAGCCAAACAATCAAGCGCTAGGTGAAAATGATATGGGAGAGCCAGGGAAGTGTCAAGCACAAGGCGAAGAGAAAGTCGAGGAGAAGTTGGGCACAAGGCAAGGGAGGAATGAGAGAACGATATAGAGCACAGGCCTTCATAGTGCCTGGAAAATTGACATGGGCGGGAGCCATGAAAACCGAGAAGACTGCAAGCCTGGTGTAGGTACCTTTCTTGGTACGCTCAGCTTGGTTCATGCAAGGCTGCATTAAGTTTCCTTGGAGTGCCCAGCGCACTACCATTAATCCACGATGAGTGCGGGTCATTCAGACTGGAGGGAAGGAAGGATGGCGACAGGGATTAATAGCTCCCTACACGGCCTAAATCCACCTGGCTCCCATTGTGTATACATGACTCATGTTTATTGTGCAAATTCGTAAATGAATATTTTTAGGATCGTATTCATCACCAAGTGGTTACTATAAACATTTTATAATACTTGAGAATATGGATAAAAATATTTTGAGTTGATGTTATAATGCTAACTATAATTTGTTATAGGAATATGGTCTAGTTTTATAATTTGTTATAGGAATATGGTCTAGTTTTATACATGGCTGATGGTTATTGTGCAAATTCGTAAATGAATATTTTTGGTAATTTGTAGTAGAGATTAGTGGAAGAATTTATGCAACCTTCTCTTTTCAATATTTGTTAGATATTTTTAGTGTTTTAGTTAAAGTGGTCAACCAAAACATGTTAATTAACTTTTACATGAACATTTTTTTATATAATGACTTTTGGCAAAATCGTTTTTTATTTGAAATTGCAACCCTATTTCATTGTCAATTAATTATGAATTACACTGCAAACATTGAAAGAGTAACTAGGGAAGTACAACTAATTAGCATGGTACATAGTATGGTCTCTCACCAATCTTCTTAACATATAGATCCTTAACTTCGAGCTGGAGAAATATTTCAAAATTGTCCTAAAGTATTCCCTAATTTTACGAGCACCATGAATGACACCTTCCTCTCCTAGAATGAAGCATATTATCATAGTTTTTTAAACAAAAGGGTTCTAAGCGAAAGTTCCCAGACATTAATGATCATGGGGATGTAGTGCATGAAGAGGTTGGTGCTTCCAACACTAGAACAAATTCCATTGGAAGCAACTTATGCACCATCCTCAACATTAAACTTAGAAATTTGATATTCATCTACCATGTCATTATTATAAAC
>ML792151.1:232163-248882 GCA_009831015.1 Picea engelmannii | reverse complement strand
GAGGAAAATAATATATGGCTTTTGATAAACATTATAGGGTAAAATAAGTGTTGTATCTTGTAGCTCTTGTGAGAGAAGAAGACTAGGGTTTTGGAAACCCTAGTGCTACTTGTTATGCTTGTTGAGGAGGAGATGATAAGGAAACATTTTTCATGTGAAGAGGACTTATTGGTGATTATGTGATCTGAATTGGATAATTATATTATTTTTCATCTATCTTAGTATTTTATGGGTGGAAAAATTGGAGGAATCAACATGGAGGGCCATTTCGACGGCTGGTCCAAATTTGGAAATTTGGGTCCAAAAAATTGTTTGAAGTCTTCTGGAGCCATTTTGAGGAATGAAACGATAATATTTTTGGTCCAAACCTCACTATGGAGGATTATTATATATTATGCACATTGATACCTTTCCAATGGTGCAAATCATTCGTCAATATAAGTTCATATGAGAAAGTTATGCCTCTTTCAAGTTGACCTACCATATTGATAACCATGGTGCGAGTGGATGCCATGTCAACCTCCATTACTTAGACATGTGGATATAGAAATGTAGTGGATTTTCTAGTAACATTATGGAAGGTCCAAAACCCTATGACAAGTGAGGGTTGAGGAAGTAAAAAATATACCCCTATATGGCTATCAAGCTATGTTAAATACCAAGCCACTAGGAGGAGAAGGGATTCCATTCCATGTTATTGTATTTTGTTCCATTGTAGAGCATATCAACTTGGAGTGGGAAAATAGAGATCATAACAAAGGGGGTTAATATTCAGTAGCATCATAATAGGTCACATGTCTTAGGTAACTCCATAGAGAGTGCCTTCTGCTTTCTACTTGCATTATTTCCATAACAGAGAAAAGAGAGGAGAGCAACCTCACTTTCTAGCTAGGTTTTCTCCTATAAGGGTTTCCCAAAGAAAATATTTTTGTTATCTTGTTGATGGCATGTGATTTTACTTTAATTCTATCTATTTTCCACATTTTATCTATTTCATGCATAAGCAGAAAATCAGTAACTAGATATTTGGGGGATCTAAAGGAAAAATAACCTTAATAGTAAATATTTCAATATTTTATTAGATCTATTGTGATGAGTTGTTCCAATGGAATATCCATGGTAATTTACATATCATATTGGTATCAGAGTAGGTTTTTGTTTTGGGTATTTGTGGGAAGTTGCAGGATCCAAGAATCAACTTAAAGGGAAGTTGTAGAAACCCTAGCCATGGATGATGAGTCTATTCATAATAACCCTTGAGATCCAACATAAGAGAAATTTGAGCGATTGGAAGAACAAGTTGTTGACATCAGTCACAATATGAACCTTCTCATGATGGCTCTAGAAATCAAGCTCAGACTATTTGAAGATGATGTAGGTTCTAACTTAAAGAACAAATCAGAGGGGAAATAGGAATATTGGGAAGACTCATGGAAGGAGTCACAAAAATAATTCGAGAAAGAGAAACTGAGTTTGAGTTCCATTAACCCTTCACAGTCCCTATTCAATATAAAAGTGAAATTGAACATAAATCCATACCAAGGTGAGATTGATGCATTAAAACTAAATCATTGGTTGCAACAACTAGAAGTTTATTTTAGAGTTTGTTAGCACTGAGATTCACCCTCAGATTGCAAGAGGATACACCCAGTACCCATTAGAAAGGTTTGTGGATAAAAAATTATAATTGAATGGTCAAATGGAAAAAACTCATCATGAGAATGTTTTAACACATAAATATGGGCTAGCATGCATAAGAAAATGAGGTTTTGATCAACTTCAGTTAGTGTTTTAAGGATAAATGTGAATAGAAGGAAGACTTAGTGAGGAAGGTTGATAGGTCTGCTATAGGCATCAGGCTTACAAGCAGCTAGGAGAAAAAAAAATCAATCACAAGAACCTCTTGATCTTAAAGTTTAAAATATTGAAAAACATTCATAGCAACATTATAATCAAACCTCCATTATAACACAACTACAACATCTCATATGGATCATCCAATCATGAGCATTTCAGAATAAGAAGAAACAAGATGATAAAAGGAAACTGACTTCCATTAGTAAAAATGTCTCAAGTCTCATAAATAACCAGAGAACAACTCTATTTAAAATATAACTCAGGGAGCTTTGCTCAACCATCCCACCCTTTCATATTATTCTTCTGATGTATTTATAATCAAGATAGTAGATAGTGTCTTCTCTTGTCTGTCATGTTCCTTCTCTTGGAAGAAAACTCAAGTCAGTTTGGGTCTACAGGAAAAACTTCCCTCTGTGGTACTTTGGGATGACAACTTTCTATGTTCTCGACCAGACCCTCAATGCTTCCATTTAAGGAGGTAGTTGATTTTCCAATCACCAATCCTTCTTTCATTAAATGATTTCTCCTTGAGATAAGGAAGAGGCTTACTGCTTCAGTGAGGAGAGAGCTGGGTCGTTTTGGCACAATGAATCCTCTCCACAGTTTCCTCATTTTTTCCTCTAGTGATAGATTAACCATGGTTTGCTTACGATCTTGTTTTCCTTGTGACTTTCCTTCGGTGATTCAACTTAACGCTGCGTTTTGATGCCACGTGATGCTCTTGGATTGGAATTTTATAAGAGAACGTGATTGCGAAAGTCGTCAAGGGTGGTTTGTATCCACACTGCTTTGACCCCCGTAATCCATCACCGACTGCCACGTATCTCTGATGGATGAGCACTACACGTATGAAATGATGGTGATCTGGATTTATGTAGGAACACAATGAAATACAAAAATACACATAAATGCAGAGATGCAGCAGAAATAAGACTTCATTTCATTAATAACAAATGACTGAAATATGCTTACAGACAGAACGAAAATAAACTAGCTAGGGCACTGGTAGCTTATCTCTGAGAAGAGATGTGGCAGATATTGGCCTCTGGACTGTGTTACAATGAGGCTCGAAGGCCTATTATTATTGAGAAACAATGGAAAACCCTAAACATCCAAATACCTGACCCTAGGAGATGAAACACCAAGACTATGGGCCTCGTTTGGGTAAGTTGGTACATCAACTTCCTGGGGACGTAACTTTGGCATACGATCTCCATTTGACGCGTTTCATACCTTGTTAGAAAGATCTATCCGAGGACTACAAATTTTGCGTGAGAAACATGATCTATGATCCATGTTGCTACCCGTTTTCCCAAAAAATGTCATTTAAGGCCTCAAAACGGCTCCGAAAGTTCAGGACCCGAAAAAGTGCTAAAAATAGTAAATAGGGCGGAAACTGAAAAACTGAAAGAATCAATGGTGGGGGTCCAAGTGGAATAGGTGGGTGGCCACCAATATCCACTTGGATCATTCCTCCCCCCTTAGGAAGCAATTGTCCCCATTGTGTTGAGTTCCTCCATGAGATGAGGAAACTTCTGCTAAACTTGGTCCCTGGTGAGCCACTTGCCTTGGTGAAGGAGTTGGCCTACTTTGACAACTCAATATAGTGGTATCCTTTGTTTTCGGGTGTGCTTGATCTGTGTATCCATGATCTGATCAGTTCTGGCTTGTTCCATGCAGTATGGATTTAACTCTGTTGGTGTGAGTTGTTCTTCCATGTCGGATGTGTCTAGTAGAGGTGGAAAGTAGGGCCAAAGGCGGTCCACATTGAACACTAGGTGCAGACCAAGGAATGGTGGAATGTTGAGCTCAAAGGAATTTTCCCCTACAACCTTGGTGAGGCTGTACGACCCATACTGGACCGAACAAAGCTTGCAGTGGGGTCCAGCGAGGCGCTCCTTTTGCAAATGCAGCCACACTTTGTCGCCCACCTGGAAGTTGTGTGGAACCTGATGTTGATCATGTCGCTGCTTGTACTTAGCATTGGCTCTGTCCAATATGTCATGAACCTGTTGGCGGATCTGTTGAATGTGCTCAATAAAGTTGTTTTCCTTGTCAGCCTAAGACTGGACATGAGTTGAATCTTTCTGAGTAGCCACAAATGGCATGGCTATGTCAATGGGACATAGTGGCTGGAATCCCAAGCCCACTTGAAAGGGGATATGGTTGGTTGAGATATGGAGAGCCCGGTTGTAGTTGTGTTGTACATAGGGGAGGCTCTCATCCCATGTGTGTGGATGCTTTGAATTGTACATGCGCAGAATGTGTACGATCATTTGGTTGACGACCTTTGTCTAGCCATCAATTTGTGGATGGAAAGTTGTGGACTTGGTGAGCTTGGTGTCCAACATCGACCAGAGGCTGGACCAAAATGTACTGAGGAACCTACTTTATCGATCTGAGATGATAGAATGTGGGATCCCAAAGTGTACCCACACTCGTTCAAAGAAGAGTTTAGCAATGGCTTCTACTGTGATATTCTTCTTGCAAGCCATCATAATGGACATATTTGAGAATCAGTCGACGACCACAAAAACACTGTCATTTCCATGCTTAGTAGAAGGAAGGCTCGACATGTAATCCATAGAGATGGATTACAAAGGTCGAATGGGGTTAGGAAGCGGAGTATAGAGACCTTGCTTCTTGATGGTCGATTTGGCAATGGCACAAGCAGTGCAGGACTTGATTTACTTCCCGACATCTTTTCGAAGGTTTGGCCAATAGAAATAATTTTGCAGTACTACCACGGTTTTCTCGGCCCTGGAATGCCCATCGAATTGACTGTAGTGCACCTCCCAAATCATCTTGGCACGCTCGCTTGAAGGAACAAAAAGGTGTCCCAGGTGACAAAGCAGGGCATCCTGGAGGTGAAAATTGGGAACTTGCTTACCCTCCAAGAGTGTATTGTATGTGTGGCTGAATTCTGGATCACTTGTGTAGAGAAGTGGCCGATCGAAAGTCTTGTGCCCATAAGAGTTGAGCACAGTGGTTAGCGCCACGATGGGTGGTCGACTGAGGCAGTCTGGAACATTATTGGTGCTGCCTTTTTTGTACTTAATGTTCAAATGAAACTGTTGTAGGTATGTGGAACACTTCTGATGGCGATCGTTCTGCAACTTCCCTTGTGTCTGTATGAACTGCAGGGGTCGGTGGTCAGTGTGGATGACCGTTTCCTTTCCCAAAATGTAATGCTTCCATTGTCGACAAGCCTACGCAATGGAATACATTTCTTTGTCATAAGTGGGATACTTTCGGACTATGTCAGAAAGTGTCTCACTATGATATGCCACTGGATGCCCATGTTGAGTAAGGACTGCCCCAATAGCATAGTCAGAGGCATCTGTCTCGATCTCAAATGGTTGTTGCAAGTCTGGTAATGTGAGCATTTGTGCAGAGTAGAGGTGATGCTTCAACTCCCCGAATGCCTTTTGTTGAGATTCATACCAAAAGAATTTTTCTTTAGCTCCTCCCTTGGTGACTTGACTCAAGGGCCAAGTGATATGACAAAATCCCAACACAAACCTATGGTAGAAATTGGCAAGACCTAAAAATTTGTGGAGCTCTGTTAGGGTGGTTGGGGCTGGCCAATCCCGAATGACTTGGATCTTTGTTGGATCCACATGCACCCCCCGCTCATCAATAATGTATCCCATATATTGAACCTGGGTCATGCCAAAAGTGCATTTCTCCAAATTGGCACACAACTTGTGTTGCCGTAGTGTTTGGAGGACCTGTCGGATGTGGTGGAGGTGCTCTTCCCAAGTCTGGCTGACGATCAGAATGTCATCCAAGTACACCACTACAAATGAGTTGGTGAATGGCCACAGGATGTCATCCATTAGCCTCATGAAGGTTGCAGGGGCATTCATCAACCCGAAAGGAATGACCAACCATTCAAAAATGCCCTCCTTGGATTTGAATGTAGTCTTCCACACATCAGAGGGTTTGATTGGTACCTGGTGATACCCAGACTTCAAGTCGATCTTACTGAAATATTTTTCCCCCTTGAGTTGGTCCAGAAGGTCATCAATCCGTGGGATTTGATACCTATTCTGGACAGTGATCTTGTTCAATGCCCGATAGTCAATGCAGAGTCTCCAAGTCCCATCCTTCTTCTGCACCAACATGATCAAGCTCCCACAGGGTGATGAACTCAGCCAGATGTGACCTTTCTGCAACAACTCTTGATTTCGTCATTCTCCAGAATAGAGCACCGATAGATGGGTCCATTGGGCAGCGACACACCTGGTGTCAGATCGATGGGGTGCTTGACCTGACAGTGTAGAGGCACCCCTGTGGGGGAGGTGAAGATGTCCTCGTACTCCTCCATGACCTTATCCATCTGTTGTTTTCATGTAGCGGGGCCCTATCTGGAGGTCATGGCCACAGACTTCCTCTTTCCCCGAGGGCGGATCATTAGGAAAACAAATTTCTTCGTTTTGGAAATGAACTTACTACATTGTTTTGCAGTAACCAAAGAGATGGTGGTAGGCGGTGCTATCTCCAGTATCCTGTACAGATTATTGCCCAAAGTGATAATAAGAGCACGAGGCCTGGACTCATACACAGCATGTCAATTCCACAAGTATGGTTGGCCTAATAATACATCAGAAACATCAAGAGGAGCAATGTCACATAATACATCATCCGTGAAGGGCTTGATGTTGTAGGGAAGGCGACATTGTTGACTGACGCGAAGGTCCCGTCCTTGGTGCAACCACCCGATGGTGTATGGTTGTGGGTGTGTTGTGGTCGGAAAGCCTAGCCACTTCACGACCTCTACTGAGATGAGGTTCTTCTAGCTCCCGCTGTCGATAATGAACTGCAGCGGGGAACCCTTTACCCACATCTTGGAATGGAAGAGATGCTCTACCTCCTCTAGATCTTCTGGTTCCTCCTTCTAAATCTTCGTGGTGGCAACAGTGGCGTTGGGCTCTGCATCGATAATATGCTTCCCCCTGTCATTCCCCTTGTCAGGTTCTGATTTAGAGTCGGATCATGCATCCGATTCAGAATCCTTCAACTCGGATACCAGTGACTGCTTGGCCCGACACTCACTTGTGTTGTGAGTGGAGCTCTTATGGAACTCACACCACTTCTCTGTGTCCTTTTTTGGCTTCGTGGTGTTGTTCTTTTCTTGTGGATTTGGCGGGTTGTCCTGGGCTACCCCGCCTTGGCTTGGTCCTTTGTTCTGCGGTTTGGGGGTACCTTTCCCTTGATTTTGATTTGCAGACCCAAATTCTTGCTTCTTTTGTTTGAACTTCTGCTCAATCTTGGAAACATATCGGTATGCCACACTAAGCGAGGAGATGTCAAGGAACTCCATTTATTCCTGAATGTATCTATGTATAAAACTATGGTACTTTAACACCAAATGTTTCTCTGAATCTTTGATCCCCAACTTTGTGCGTAGGGTATGAAACAGATTCTTCATCTGATGCACATCTTGGTCCCTTTGCTACCACAGCGTAGTCCATTGTATGTATTTGTCCTTGTAGCTCCCCACGAGATAATATTGTTCCTTGATGGTGTCTTGGAAAGAATTGCAAGTGGGTGCGTCCAAGAACAGAGAGGGTTCTCCCTCGCCCTGTTTCTCCGAGTAGGTTTCCCACCAATCCTTGACATGGGGGGTGGCTTTGAGGAGTGTGAAAATAATATTTTCTCGGTCAGAAAAGTCATGAACCGAGAAATATCCTTCTAATAGATTCAACCATATATCTATGGCATTTTCATCTATTTGTCCCTCAAATACGGGAATGTCAAAGTTTACTTGTACCTTAAAAGAAGTGGCGCCTCCAGAGTGGCTGTTGGATGTCGATGTGCCGCCAGTGGGAATCCGTTGAAGAATCTGGGCAAAGTTGTCCATCATCACGTTCCTTTGTTTCTCAAGGTCCTCCTCGAGCAACATTTTGATAGGATCTCCTGCTCCCTCATCTTTATTTTCTTCCCCCATGGGGGTCATCGGGGTTTGCGAGGCTGATCTTGCAAAGGTTCAACCAGATCGAGCCCCAACTCCTTATACCCCAACCTCGTTGGGGACATGCAAAGAAGGATCGAGAATGAGTAGACCGCTCTGATACCACTGATCCATATTTTTGTAGGAACATAATGAAATACATAAATACACATAAACGCAGAGATGCAGTGGAAATAAGACTTCATTTCATTAATAACAAATGACTGAAATGTGCTTACAGACATAACGAAAATAAACTAGCTAGGGAGCTGGTAGCTTATCTCTGAGAAGAGATGTGGCGAATACTGGCCTTTGAACTGTGTTACAATGAGGCTCGAAGGCCTATTATTATTGAGAAACAATGGAAAACCCTAAACATTCAAATACCTAACCCTAGGAGATGAAACGCCAAGACTATGGGCCCCGTTTGGGTAAGTTGGTACATCAACTTCCCGGGGACGTAACTTTGGCATATGATCTCCATTTGACGCGTTCCATACCTCATTAGAAATATATATCCAAGGAATACAACTTTTGGGTGAGCAACATCGATCTATGATTGATGTTTCTCCCCGTTTTCCCAAAAAAGCATCGTTTAAGGCCTCAAAACGACTCCGGAAGTTCAGGAAAATCTACACCTGGAGATTGTATAACTCCCGAAGGGTCGAACTCACTAAGTGATTAGCACACGCTTATCACTAATTAATCTAGGATTAAGCCACCTTAAAGTGATTTGGGAGTTCAAAACTTTGGGCTTCGGAGAACTGTGCTTGTTCTAAATGCAACACTTCCGGAGTGACAATGCTACGAATCTGACATGGTAGCCCGATGTCGTATGATGTCACTGCTACTGATGTGTCACACAAGGAGTGTGCTATGCGTCACTTGAAGATGAGTGGATGAGATGCCCAAAGATGCCTAAAATGAGTGCCATGTGTCGGTACCAGATGTATGCCACGTATCTCTGACAGATGGGCACCATGCATCTGAATTGAGGGACCTCAAGATTCTTCGACACTTCAAGTTCGGGAAATTCTGCATGTAGAGTTTGTATAAATCTTGAAGGGATGGACCCGCGAAGTGATTAGTGTGCGCTTATCACTAATTAATCAGGGATTAATCCTCTTTTATCAAAATGATTTGGGACTTTGGGGCTTCTGCCTGGTCATTAAGCCTTGTGCGACTTTGAAATTTTGAATGCGCAAGAGCCATTAATTTGAGCTTTGCATGGGATTTCCATCACTGAAAATTTAACCTGTATGTTTCTTGCATTTCAAACCCAAAATGGACAACTTTGAATGTTGCGTTTTGTGCCCATGGTTGTTCCCTATGCAAACAAAAAAAACTTGGACGACCTGGTGTGAGCTTAATCAATGGAGAATAAGATGACCATTAATTTGAACCAAATCCTGATACATGCTCATCTTTTAAGAACAATAGTAGAGCTTGGTGCAAAGAATCAGTCAAGCAAGACACTAAGGATGATCTAGTCACGAGAAAAGGGGAACCAACCTTATCAACCAGAAGAGGGACAAAACCTAGGAAGGTATGTAGAAAAGAGAGAGAGAGAGAAAGGGCAGGGGTGTAGGCTTAGGTCTTAACAACAACTACATGTGACCCATGAACAACTTCATGTGATAGCATAGTTCACCATATAGATGAAGGGAAAAATATTTCATTTTATAGATTGAAGTTAGAGGGTTATGCTTTAACCTGGTGTGAAAGCCACACAAAAACACTTAGGTTGGAGGGTGATTTCCTAGTAACTAGGTGGGAGGAATTAAAAACCCTCATCAAGTCCCAATTCTACCCTATCAAGTATGTAGAATACCAATAGATTTAGTGGCATTACTTCAAGTAGAGGAAGTGGAAGAGTGTACATGAGTACACCACTAAGTTCAGAAAGATGGTCATCATGCTGGGTATCTCTCCCAAGAACCCAGATGTACTCCTCAAGTATTTGGGGAGATTACATAGTCATCTATGAAAGCAGGTGATTCTCTTCAATCCAAGGACAATGGATGAGGCATGTGTATAGGAATGGTACCTGGAAAAAATGGGCCAAAAGAAGGGGAAACCAAGTGGCTCAAAGAAGAAAGAGCACCAAGAAGCTTCCAAATGGGGAAGAAGAAGTGGAAAGGGGGGAAATATAAGAAGACAACAACCACTACACATCAGTGTAAAGATACCAACAACCATTGCAATAATTGCAACATTGATGGCCGCACCAAGAAAAAAAGTTGGAAATGACATCTAGCGTTGAACTCGAAGAACCACAAGAAGGACTGAAAGAAAAAGAATCGTCTAGCCATAGATTTGAGCAATCAGGTTGAAATTAGCTTAGATATGGATGAAAATGTTGTCACATCTGTGCAGAAGGAGGTGAATCTAAGTATCCTTCATCACCAGGAAGAGAAGGAGATGACCAAGCTCTTCCACATCAAGATTCAAGTCAAGAAGACCAAGACATATGCTCTATTTGACTCTGGTTCACAGGCTAATCTCATAGCAACAGATCTAGTCAATAAGATTGGATTGGAGATTCATGATCATCCTAACCCCTATTCATTGGGTTGCGTAAACAAGGATATAGAGATAAAGGTAAAAAAACAGTGTAAGATTAAATTTGTTGTAAGTGTTGATTTTATTGATGAACTGGAATTGGATGTAGTACCCCTTGATGTATGTGGAGTAGTGTTTGGAATCCCTTACATGTATATGAGGTATGCAATCTTCATGTGGAGAGACAACCAATATCGAGTGATCAAAGATGGGAATTCCTACGTCGTCAAAACATATAAAGGAAAGTCAAACATCTCATTGGTAAGTGCCAACCAAGCTAATAAGTTGATTAGTTCTAGTAAGAAATATCTTTTGCTTTTCTTAAAAGAAAATTAGTCCGATGATGAGTTAATGAGAGTGAAGGAATCCCTATAGGAGTGTACTAAAGAGAAAAAACATTAGTTGGATGATTTTATGCAAGAATACATAGGAGTGTTCGAAGATCCTAAAGGGATACCACATAAGAGGGATGTGGAGCACAAAATACAGCTATTTCCAGACTCTCCATTTCCAAATATTGGGCTATATAGATAGTCCATTTTGGAAGTAGATGAAGTGAAGAAGCAGTTGCAACAATTTTTGGAGCAAGGTGTGATTCAACCAAGTACCTCACCTTATGGGTCACCCATCATAATTGTTCCCGAGAAGGATGGGACTTGGAGAATGTGTATCAATTATAGGGCACTAAACAATATTACAATGAAGAATTGATACCGCCTGCCAAGGATTGATGATCTATTGGACTAGATACAACATGAAAAGTACTTCACTAAGTTTGATTTGAAATCAGGATGTCACCGAGTACAAGTCAAAGAAGAAGATACCTTGAATACCACCTTCAAGACAAGGCAAGGTTTGTACGAGTTTTTGGTTATGCCATTTGGTTTATGCAACACACCAACTACATTTATTAGACTAATGAATGATGCTTGACGCCCTTATCTAGATTCATTTTTTATTTTTTATTTGGATCATATATTGGTTTATAGCGCTACCTAGGAGGAGCACATCTCACATCTTATGCAGGTGTAAGAGACCCTGAAAAAACACCAGATACTAGTCAATCTCAAGAAATGTGATTTTTCTCAACAATATTTGGTGTATTTTGGGTATGTGATTGGTGGAGGGGAGCTCAATATAGATCCCACAAATATGGAGGCCATTTCCTACAAATATCACTGAAGTTAGGAGTTTTTTTGGGGAAAAAAAATACTTGTGGAATTTCATAGCTTCATTTTCAGTGGTAGCTGCACCATTCTACAACATAACATCTAGTGGTAAGAGTTTCCAGTGGGGAAAGAATCAATAGAAGACATTTGATGAGACGAAAATAAATATTAGTTAGGAACCAATGCTTGCACTACCAAACTTGCAGAAGCCCTTCGAAGTGGAGAAAAATGCAAGTGGGTATGCCATGGGAGCAATACTAATGCAGGGAAGAAGGCATGTTTGTTATCATTATGAAGTATTTCATGGGGTGGTTCTCAACTAACCTACCTATGACAATGAGCTCTATGCCTTCGTACAATCTTTCAAAAAGTGGAAGCACTATTTTATGGGAAAGGAGACCATCATCCACATAGATAACTAACCACTACAATATTTACAGGCTGAGAGTAAGCTACAACAAACTAGGAATTACAAGTGGATGGGGTTTTTACATCAATTTCATTTGGTCATAAAGTATAATAAAGGTAGCACAAATAAGTTGTAAGACATTCTCTCATGACCACCCACATCCAAGATTACATCTTTGGGAACTCTGATGCACATGGAGCCTTTTATCCATGATGCATACATAGAGGCATACATAGAATATGATGACTTCAAGGAGATGTTTCAACAACTGCAAGGCCAAATTAATATAGAATAAGGTGATGACAAGGTTCATTATAATTTCTAGAATGTTTTAATATACAAGCTCAACAAGCTCTATGTCCCTAAAGGTGAACAATTGCAGCTTATCATAGAGGCTGACACCTTCAATGTTGTAGGACATTTTGGTGTTGGGAAGATAGTTGCCAACTTATGGAGGTCTGTGTATTGGCCCATAATGCAAGAATAAGTAGCACAATATATTAGAGGATGTATACTTTTTTGTACCAACAATCCCAATAACAACAAGCAAGGTTTGTAACATCCCTTACCTGTACCCACTTGACCTTGGGAAAATATTTCCATGGATTTTGTGGGAGGTTTACCAACAACCAGGAAGGGACATGACTATCTATTTGAGGTATTTGTGAGGTTAAAAAAAATGTGCATTCTCATGCATTGTAAAATACCATTAACGAATACGGAGCAACAAACAAGATCTTTGAACAAGTCTGGGTGCACTTTGGGATGCCAAGGAGCATCATATTAGATAGGGATACCATATTTCTCAGTGCATTTCGAACTACGTTGTGGGAGAATATGGACACTAATTTGAATAGGTTTACAACATTCCATCCACCGACAAATGGGCAGGAAGAAGTAGTCAATAAGACTTTGGTGCAAATTTTGAGGGTTACAATCAAAAGCATCCGAAGACCTGGGATAAAAATATGATCTATATACAACACTATTATAACATAATACTCCACACTTCTACTGGTAAGTCACCTTTTAAAACTTTCTTTGGGTATTTTACACCTTCACCCTTAGATGTTGTATATGGAAAACAAGGAGGAGTGAGGGAGGACCTCACAAGAGATGAATCAAAATAAGAAAAAAATGTTGAGAAGATAAGGCAGATCCATTTGCAAGTACAAGAGATACTGAACAAGTCACAAGAAAATTACAAGGCTAGACATGACCAACACAGAACATAGAGAACATTTAGAGTGGGAGACAGAGTATGGTTACAACTGAGTAAGGAAAGGATATATGGTCCAGGTAAGAAGATCAAGGCTCTGTGGTATGGTCCTTTTGAAGTATTGGAAAAGGTGGGAGATAAAACCTACAAACTCAGTCTACCCCCATACATGTGCATTTACTTAGTAGTGAATATGGAGAATCTCAAATATATGAGCCTTCCATGTTGGATTAGGAGGAGGAGTAGGTCCTACCTTCCATAGAGGAATTAACACTAGATTCTCATGCATAATTGGAAGAGGACACAGTTTTGAAAAAGAGGTCTAGAACTACAAGACAAGGGCAACATGACCTTTGGCAAATTGGGTTGAAAGGACAACTTTCAGAAAAAGTAAAGTGGTACTCCAGGGAGAAGGTAGAGGAAAAATTTCCTCACCTCATTTAGTAAATATTTTGGGCACCAAAATCCTCCATAAATGGGGATTTATGATCTATATTGTATCATTATATTATTTTTCATCTATCTCAATACTTTATGGGTGGAAAAATTGGAGGAATCAGCTTGTAGGTCCATTTCGACGGCTGATCCAAATTTGGAAATTTGGGTAAAAAAAACCATCTGAAATATTCTGGAGCCATTTTAAGGAATAAATTACACTTTTTTGGTCCAAACCTTGTTATGGAGGAAGATTATATATTCTACACACCGATATCTTTCCAACAATGAAAAGAATTTGTCAATCGACGTTCGTATGAGAAAGTTATGCCTCTTGCAAGTTGACCTACCGTATTGATCACCATGGTGCAAGTGGATGCCACATCAACCTCCATTACTTAGACACGTGGGGCTAGCCATGTAGTGGATTTTCTAAGAGAATTATAGAAAGTCCAAAACCCTATCACAATTGTGTTGGAAATATTGTCATTGATGGAAAAGGATGAGACAAAGGAAGAACAAGAGTTTTCATGTAAGAAAATTAGTGTATGGTTGAGTTTTGGATGGGTGTGTATGATCGCTGAAGAGGGTCGTCGACAGTCATCAGATCTGCAGAAGCTGTGAGGGAGATAAGCCATCGGGAGATCGGATTTCTCAAGGTTGTGAGAACCGAGACATTGAAAGTCTCAAAATCCTGAAATAATCGGGATCATCCAATTAGAGAGGATGCAAGGTAGCGATCGAGCGCCACCGGGAGAAGCTCGACAAGAGGCTTCATCGGAGAATCGGGGATCGGGACTTTGAAATGTCCAAATCACTTGACAACGAAAACCCCGAAATCACGAAATGCGATTTCCCGATAAGGCAGATAGCGTGTGGGCCACCCTAGAGGACAGGTGGCAGGTGCTTCATCGAAGAATCGGGAATCGAAGTTTCACGACTCTCGTGAACAAATGCATCAAACATCACGAAATCACGATACATGATTTCCCGATAAAGCAGATAGTGTGTGGGCCACCCCGAAGGACAGGTGGCAGGTCAAAGGCCCATCGGAGGACCAACGTATCGGGGATCGAAAAATCAGTATTCCCGTGAACGAAGGATCGGGGAGGAAACCTCGATGTGGAAACTGAACCGTCCATTCGGTGGGATGCGTGTCAGGAGCACGGAGGAAGTCGGGGATCGGCATATCGCGGGTCATAGGGGCGTATGCACATTGACATCGTAAACCCTGACGAGAGGTATGGTGGCAGTCACGTGATGGCAGGTCACATGGACCATTGAGTAGCCGGAAGGGGCTAAAGCTCGGGGAAGGATCACATCGGGAATCGGGATTTGTAAGAGAAAAGAACAATGAACACCAAGAATGTCGAAAACCCGAAAGGCGCGCGTAGGTTTAATTCGAAATTTTTACAGAGCTATAAATATGGACCTAGAGCAATAGGGATCTTATGAGTGTTGAATGTTTTTGACCCATGATCTTAAGAAGGGGTCGATGCCCTTTTCTACGGTAGATCTGCAAGCAAAGGAGAGCGGTAAGGATTTTGATTGGTTGCAGGGGTCTTTTTGCAGGAGGTGGAGGCCAGTTTCTGACAGTAGGGACATCTACTGGTTGCTGAGGTCACTTGTGCAGGCTACAGTGAAAGTTTGAGGAGGGAGGAACCTCATTGTGGTAGTTGGGTGGCAGATCGACATTGACAGAGAGTTATATGCAGTGGGTTTAGCAACTAGGAGAGCGGAGGCATCATCTTCAGGTTTATTGTCTTATTTAATGTGTGTTTCAGAGGTGTTTGTAGCTACCTTACAGTCTGTAGATCTGTGTTTCCTTTAGAGATAATTGCAGTTGTTGTCATAGCTACTAGAAAATTATGTAATGATGTGATTTCGGGATACAAGTCTTAATAAGATGCCAGAACTGTGTCTTCTAAAAGAAGATGATGGCCAGTGCATAGAACACATGTGAGTCCGGGGGTTGAAACTGCCTGATCCAGTGTGAAAATAGATGAAACGCGGTTAACAGTGAGTCTGAGGGTTAAAACCTTCAGTAGAAGCATCCTACCAGTATAAACTGGTGCTATCTTCAGGGGGTTGAAGCTCCCTTCCAGGAAAGGCTGGTAAATGAGAGAAGGTTGGAGCCTTTTGCAGGTAGAAGCCTGCGTACTAGTATGAGTCTGCACTAGTACATTGTTGTAAAATGTTTTCTTAATAATAATTATTGAAGACAAAGACAACAACAGCGGTGGTTTTCTCCCGATTTGTGTTTCCACCTTAAATCCTGGTGTTCATGTGTCTTACTCATGTGTGTTGGTTTATTTGTTATTTACTGCACTGAATTACTGCTTAATAGACATTTGATGAATGAAGAAATTCATAATAAGATCTCTGAATGCACTCTTGTTTTCTTAAGACTATACAATAGCTGGTCTCTACAAAGTAGCCTAAGGTTTTCAGTGAAAGAAAAGAGAAAATCAATTGATTGCTCAAAATACTGATTCACCCCCCCTCTCAGTATTTGTCAACAATTGGTATCAAATCAAGGTCCTTCTGAAAAGGCTTAGCCACTAGAAGGAAGATCAATCAAAATGAGCAATCAAGACAGAATAGCATCTATCAGGCCTCCACTCTTTAATGGAAACAATTTAATATTCTGGAAAACAAGGATGAGATCTTATCTTCAGTCTCTGGGAGCAGATGTATAGGCTATTGTTGAAGGAGGATATCAATATCCATCAGCAGTACCAACAGATCCAACAGAAAGAAAAACCTATGAAACAAATGCAAAAGCAGTCAATGCTCTGTTAGGAAGCCTAACTAAATCAGAATTTGTCAAAGTCATGCAGTTGAATACAGCAAAGGACATATGGGACAAAATCATTCTGAGTTATGAAGGTGATGCAAAGGTAAAAAGTGTTAAACTGCAAACTCTCAGAATTCAATATGAGAATCTTAAAATGAATAAAGAGGAAAACATTGCCAATTTCTTTTTACGTCTTGATGATATTGTAAATCGCATGAGAAATCTGGGAGAAACAATAACTGAATCTACTTTGGTGGAAAAAATCTTAAGATCCCTAACTGCAAAATTTGAGTCAAAAGTATCAGCTCTTGAAGA
>ML792151.1:160991-215087 GCA_009831015.1 Picea engelmannii | reverse complement strand
CATTATCTTAACCCAGGCTCATTGTCCTGAAGATGGATCCTGATTTGGATCCGAAACGTCGACATTCAATTGACCCAACTGTGGCTTGTCCGACCAATCATGAAAACTGGTTGTTTCTCTGTCTCATTTTCCCATGAAAAGTGTAGTTATAGATATTGTTGTAGATGACATACCCCCCAAGTTTGGTATGATTTTTTCCATGACATGGGCCAAGAAAGTAGGAGGATCCCTGCAGATGGATCTTACATATGAAACCATCCCTGTCTTCAGAGGAGAACACAGAAGGTTATACAAAGAAGTCATATTGGCATATATTGTCAGTGATCATCAAAATCCAGGTAATCATCCAATTTTTGTTGTTGAGGATGAAATTGGGTCATCTATTTTTCATATAAATGATGATGTTCCAGAAATATCAGTCAGCAAATGTAAAAATCAACCACTGGAAAACCAAGGAAATGAAGTATGGAAGATGTATTTTGATGGCTCGTCTTCAAAGGAGGGTTTTGGTGCTGGTATAGTCCTCATTTCCCCTTCAAAGGAGGGTTCTGGTGATGGTATAGTCCTCATTTCCCCTTCAAAGGAGGTGGTTACACTCACATACAAACTAGAATTTGAAACAACTAACAACATAGTAGAATATGAGGCCTTAGTGCTGGGGTTGAGAGCTGCTAAAGGCATGGCCATTGACAAATTTGAAATCTTTGGTGATTCTAAGCTAGTTATCAAACAAGTCAAGGAAATTTATCAAGCAAAACAACAAATGATAAAACAATACATAAATAAGGTATGGGACTTAGTGGACAATTTATTTATAGCATTCAATATTTCCCTTATACCCAGAGATGCTAATCAGAGGGAAGATTCTTTAGCCATGGTTGCTAGTACCTTTAGGCCTCCTATTGGTCCAAATGTCAAATATGAGGCGGAGGTTAGGCACAGTACAACTATACCAAACAATGTTAAGCACTAGAAGGTTTTTAGTGATTACTTGGAGCTCAAGAGATTCCTACAAACCATTGAAGAATTCTCAAATATCTCCATTGATCAAGAGAATGAGGAATATGAAACAAAAAATCTACAGACACCTCCTTTTCTGAACAAGGTGGCTAGCCACAACATTGTAGAGATAAAAAGAAATCATATCCCAAGGGGCTTAGTACCACTGGAGAGGTTGTTTGATAGCAATGATGTCTCCGAGAAAGTTGTCATGAAAAATTAGGAACATGAGGTTGTGGACTGCAATATTGGGACAGCTACAAATCCCAAAATAGTCAAAATATCCAGAGCACTGCCAGATGAGAAAAGAGACAGGTATGTCATCCTTATGAAAAAATTTGCTGATATTTTTGCATGGTATTATGAGGACTTGAAGACCTTTGATACTGACATCATTCAACACAATATTCCTTTGAAGGTGGGCTCAAAGCCATTTAGGAAGAAAATTAGACAATTCAATCTTCTATTAATGTCTATTATTGAAAAATAATTAAAATGAATGCTTGATGCCAAAATCGTTGTTCCCTTAAGATATTTAGATTGGGTGGCCAACTTGGTGCCTGTTAAGAAAAAGAGTGGAGAAATATGCTTGTGTGTGGACTTCAAAAACATGAACATGTGTTCACTGAAAGACAATTATCCTTTTCCCAAGATGGACCATATTTTGCAAAGGGTAGTAGGTTCCCACATAATTTCCATGTTGGATGGATATTCTGGATACAACCAAATAGAAGTGCTTGAAGAAGACAAGGAAAAAACAACCTTGACCACCCCATGGGGCACATTCATGTATGACAAAATGCCCTTTGGACTGATGAATGTAGGGGCCACATTTCAGAGGACAATGGGCATTGAATTTGTAGGTGAAAAGGACAAGTTCATGGTTATATACTTTTATGAAATCACCATCTTCTCAAAATTTGATGATGAACATCTACAACACCTAGAGCAATTTTTTCAAAAATGAAGAAGGTATGGAATCTCTTTGAATCCCAAAAAGTCCCATATTTCTATGTTATAAGGAAAGATCCTAGGAAACATTATATCAGTAGGGGGGATAAAGTTAGACCCATAAATGAGAGATTCCATTCAGAAAATTGACATCCCTAGGAATAAGAAGGCCATCCAGTCTTTCATAGGCAAAATAATTTTTTGAGGTGCTTTGTGCCAAATTTTGTTGAGATCATAAGACCTATTACTAACATGTTGAAGAAGGATGCTCACATAAAATGGTCATAGAAGCTAGATCATCCTTCCAAAGGATTAAGCAGGCTTTGATTGAAGCCCTTGTTCTGGTTAGTCTAGACTATTCCAAAAAATTCATGATTTTCTCCTTTTCCTTTGAGGAGACTATTGTTGTTGTATTGCTGAAAAAGAATGAAGAAGGGAATGAACATACCATTTCCTTATTCAACAAATCACTTAGGGATGTTGAACTAAAATATGACATATTGGAACAACAAGCCTATGCATTAGTCAAATCCTTGAAGGCCTTCAGGGTGTATGTTCTGCAATCCAACATAATAGCTTATGTTCCTAACAATAGTGTGAAGGAAATTCTTTTCCAACTAGAAAGTGAAGGGAAGAGGGGCATGTGTATAGTCAAACTTTTATAATATGACCTGCACATAAATCCCACTAAGATGATTAAGGGACATGCCTTGCAAAACTGTTATTTGATTCAAACTACAAAGATTTGGAATTGCACCATGCCTCTAACTAATCAGATGCTCCAATGATGCAGGTTGGGAAGGACACCATGAAAGTACTTGATCAGTACTCTCTTTCACCCTGGTATAATGGTATTTATTTTTTATTTTTTGCAGCACCTAGAATGTCCACCAGAATTGGAGAAATCCAAAACTAGGTCTCTTAAATTGCAGGCTATAAAGTTATGTTTCATAAACCAAAATTTATATTGGAAAGACTATGCTATGAAATGAGGCCAAGGAAATCTAAGTTGTCCATTGACTCAACAAATTTGTTACAGAGGAAGAACATAAGCTCAAGGATGGATGCAGGGTAAAGAATCTGATCAAACCAAAGGTTGAAGTTGACAAGGATATTGATGACAACCACTGTGTACAAGTTCCGAAGCAACAAATTCGGAGTCTAGAGCAGCAAAAACAGGATCTTGAAATGCAATACACTAAGCTACAAAAGAAGTACTAGAAGCTGCAAAAGAAGCATCAGAAAACATGCATGTTCTTGAAAGAGATAATTTGAAAGGGCTATTGTTGTCAAGGGAAAAAAGAATTCGGGACTGATGTCAGTTGATCCACTTGTATTCCATATTGGACTCTAGTTTTAGTGCATGTGGGAATCCATGCACAATCACCTGCCAGCTACAAATTTAGAAGGTTTTTGTTATGGAGTTGTTCCACTTCAGTTATCGACATTAGTCATAGTTTCACTTATGGAGTTTTGTTGTTTTAGTTAAGGATATTGTTTCCAAGTGTTATAAGTGGTTATTTTCTTTTTTAATGTGAACCATATTTTTGTTAAGGTCGAATTGAAGTTAAGTCATGAACCAATACTTCAAACCAAATTCACTCAAGTCAAATCAATGTTTACAAATTGTAATTAAGGAGTGATAGTCAAGTTGTTTACAGGGTCTAGTTGTAATGTAAAATTGAACTTTTGAGTTAGATCCTAGAAATCCTGTTGAACCCTCTTGGGAAAAATATAAATAAACAGGTTTTTGAATGTAATGGGGTTCAATTTTTTGGAGATCAGGCATCAAAATTTTGGTTGGAATTGAAGCATAAGACTGTAAAGATTCCTACTTGGTGAATATAAGTTTTGGTGACAGATTGTGTTTTTCTTCTCAAATCGTTTGTGTGTTCTTAATCTTATCTAGATGCAAGTTGGAAATGTATGAAATGTGTATTTTTATTTCCTTTCAGCTATTGTCTCAATGAATTGTTTATTCCTATGCAACTTGATTTGAGCTATTGCTTTCAGTAAATAGTTCATTATAATACAACCTTGTTTGGATGGTTTGTGTCAAGATACATGTTTTAGATCAAGAATATCATTTCAAGTCTTAAATTTCACACAACAAGTAACATTAGATTTGGAATATCTACTCACCAAAATGCATGCCATCAACTAAGGAAAACCTTATAGTGGTATTATTCCACACTCCGACTAGATCCATGTCCTTGAAAACCCATCTATTAGCTGACCAAAAAACCTAATTCATTTAAATTAATCATTCCAAAACTTGAGTTGGCCTAGCTCCTCCCTTTAGCAATCAAGTGCAGACCTTAGGACCACCATACCATGTATAGATTTTTAGTTTAGACTTTTATTGAAAATTTAGAAGTTTCACCTCTCACTAGAGGTTTCCCCAATCTAATCCTTGAGCATTTTAATCATAAGGTATGATATAAGATACTTAATTATAATAGTGAACAACAACAAATACTTCACTTCACTTTAGTCTAATTCACTAGGAATCTCAAGAGAAAAGATACCAAACAAGTGTACTCTAATGCCAACAAGTTACAACCCTTAGGCCACACCTTTTCGTGCATGTAATAGATTTAAAATAAATTTATTATGACATATTTCATAGGAGTAAGTATACCCTCTTACATTCATGATATATGCCAAATATCTTAAAAATGGCATCCCTGTGTTATTTCAAACCAACATGAACAACAAGTACTCGAATTTACCCAATCAACAAGATGACACAAGCTAAAAATAAAATATGAAAGTGCACCATCATTGCATAGCTGAAACACTTTATTAATATATAATAGATGAAGTACATGTACATACCCACATCTTATCAGAAGATGGTACAATATCAATCTCGCCAAATCCTAGCTAAGGAAACCATGAAAACCCTAACCACTAACTCTTTCTAGCTAGGAATCACTCCTAACCAAAGCTAGTTACTCCACCAAGGATCCTAAACAAGCTAGAATCATGATTTGTAAGCAGTCATGGATATTCCACTGGAATAGTTCCTCACAACAGATCTAATAAAATATTGAAATCTTTACTAATAAGGTTATTTTCCCTTTAGATCTCCTGAATATTTAGTTACCTATTTTTTGCTTATGCATAAAATAGATAAATGCAAAAAATAGAGAATAGTAAAGTACAATCACACACAATCCATAAGATAACACAAATATTTTCTCTGGTAAACCCTTATGGGAGAAAACCCAACTATAAGGTGAGGTTGATCTGCTCTCTTTTATCTGGTATGGAAATAATGCAAGTACAAAGGAGAAGGCACTCTCTATGGAGTTACCTGAAACATGTGACCTATTAGGTTACTACCAAATATTAACCCCCTTTGTTGTGCTCTCTAATTTCCCACTCCCAGTTGTTCTTCTCTACTATGGAACAAAATACAATAACATATAATGGAACCTTGTCTCCTCCTAGTGGCATGGTATTTAACATAGCTCGATAGCTATATAGGGGTAGGTTTTTACTTCCTCAACCCTCAATTGTGATAGGGTTTTTGACTTTCTATAATTTTCTTAGAAAATCCACTACATGGATAGCCCCACATGTCTAAGTAATGGAGGTTGATGTGGCATCCACTTGCACCATGGTGATCAATACGGTAGGTCAACTTGCAGGAGGCATAACTTTCTCATACGAACGTCGATTGACAAATGTTTTTCACTGTTGGAAAGATATCGGTGTGTAGAATATATAATCTTCCTCCATAACAAGGTTTGGACCAAAAAAGTGTAATTTATTCCTTAAAAAGGCTCCAGAATATTTCAGATGGTTTTTTTTACCCAAATTTCCAAATTTGGACCAGCCGTCGAAATGGACCTACAAGCTGATTCCTCCAATTTTTCCACCCATAAAGTATTGAGATAGATGAAAAATAATATAATGATACAATACAGATCATAAATCCCCATTTAGGGAGGATTTTGGTTCCCAAAATATTTACTAAATGAGGTGAGGAAAATTTTCCTCTACCTTCTCCCTGGAGTACCACTTTGCTTTTTCTGAAAGTTGTCCTTTCAACCCAATTTGCCAAAGGTCATGTTGCCCTTGTCTTGTAGTTCTAGACCTCTTTTGAAAAACTGTGTCCTCTTCCAATTATGCATGAGAATCTAGTGTTAATTCCTCTATGGAAGGTAGGACCTACTCCTCCTCCTAATCCAACATGGAAGGCTCATATATTTGAGATTCTCCATATTCAATACTGAGTAAATGCACATGTATGGGGGTAGACTGAGTTTGTAGGTTTTATCTCCCACCTTTTCCAATACTTCAAAAGGACCATACCACAGAGCCTTGATCTTCTTACCTGGACCCTATATCCTTTCCTTACTCAGTCGTAACCATACTCTGTCTCCCACTCTAAATGTTCTCTATGTTCTGTGTTGGTCATGTCTAGCCTTGTAATTTTCTTGTGACTTGTTCAGTGTCTCTTGTACTTGCAAATGGATCTACCTTATCTTCTCAACATTTTTTTCTTATTTTGATGCATCTCTTGTGAGGTCCTCCCTCACTCCTCCTTGTTTTCCATATACAACATCTAAGGGTGAAGGTGTAAAATACCCAAAGCAAGTTTTAAAAGGTGACTTACTAGTAGAAGTGTGGAGTATTATGTTATAATAGTGTTGTATATAGATCATATTTTTATCCCAGGTCTTCGGATGCTTTTGATTGTAACCCTCAAAATTTGCACCAAAGTCTTGTTGACTACTTCTTCCTGCCCATTTGTCTATGGATGGAATGTTGTATACCTATTCAACTTAGTGTCCATATTCTCCCACAATGTAGTTCGAAATGCACTGAGAAATCTGGTATCCCTATCTAATATGATGCTCCTTGGCATCCCAAAGTGCACCCAGACTTGTTCAAATATCTTGTTTGTTGCTCTGTATTCGTTAATGGTATTTTAAAATGCATGAGAATGCACATTTTTTTTAACCTCACAAATACCTCAAATAGATAGTCATGTCCCTTCCTGGTTGTTGGTAAACCTCCCACAAAATCCATGGAAATATTTTCCCAAGGTTAAGTGGGTACAGGTAAGGGATGTTACAAACCTTGCTTGTTGTTATTGGGATTGTTGGTACAACAAAGTATACATCCTCTAATATATTGTGCTACTTATTCTTGCATTATGGGCCAATACACATACCTCCATAAGTTGGAAACTATCTTCCCAACACCAAAATGACCTACAACATTGAAGGTGTCAGCCTCTATGATAAGCTGCAATTGTTCACCTTTAGGGACATAGAGCTTGTTGAGCTTGTATATTAAAACATTCTAGAAATTATAATCAACCTTGTCATCACCTTCTTCTATATTAATTTGGCCTTGCAGCTATTGAAACATCTCCTTGAAGTCATCATCTTCTATGTATGCCTCTATGTATGCATCATGGATAAAAGGCTCCATGTGCATTAGAGTTCCCAAAGATGTAATCTTGGATGTGGGTGGTCGTGACAGAAAGTCTTCCAACTTATTTGTGATACCTTTCTTATACTTTATGACCAAATGAAATTGATGTAAAAACCCCATCCACTTGTAATTCCTAGTTTGTTGTAGCTTACTCTCGGCCTGTAAATATTGTAGTGGTTAGTTATCTGTGTGGATGATGGTCTCCTTTCCCATCAAATAGTGCTTCCACTTTTTGAAAGCTTGTACGAAGGCATAGAGCTCATTGTCATAGGTAGGTTAGTTGAGAACCACCCCATGAAATAATTCATAATGATAACAAACATGCCTTCTTCCCTGCATTAGTATTGCTCACATGGCATACCCACTTGCATTTTTCTCCACTTCGAAGGGCTTCTGCAAGTTTGGTAGTGCAAGCATTGGTTCCTAACTAATATTTATTTTCATCTCATCAAAGGTCTTCTATTGATTCTTTCCCCACTGGAAACTCTTACCACTAGATGTTATGTTGTAGAATGGTGCAGCTACCACTGAAAATGAAGCTATGAAATTCCACAAGTATTTTTTTTCCCCAACAAAACTTCTAACTTCAGTGATATTTGTAGGAAATGGCCTCCATATTTGTGGGATCTATATTGAGCTCCCCTCCACCGATCACATACCCAAAATACACCAAATATTGTTGAGAAAACTCACATTTCTTGAGATTGACTAGTATTTGGTGTTTTTTCAGGGTCTCTTACACCTGCATAAGATGTGAGATGTGCTCCTCCTAGGTAGCACTATAAACCAATATATGATCCAAATAAACAATAACAAATGAATCTAGATAAGGGTGTAAAGCATCATTCATTAGTCTAATAAATGTAGTTGGTGTGTTGCATAAACCAAATGGCATAACCAAAAACTCGTACAAATCTTGCCTTGTCTTGAAGGTGGTATTCAAGGTATCTTCTTCTTTGACTTGTACTCAGTGACATCCTGATTTCAAATCAAACTTAGTGAAGTACTTTTCATGTTGTATCTAGTCCAATAGATCATCGATCCTTGGCAGGTGGTATCGATTCTTCATTGTAATATTGTTTAGTGCCCTGTAATTGATACACATTCTCCAAGTCCCATCCTTCTCATGAACAATTATGATGGGTGACCCATAAGGTGAGGTACTTGGTTGAATCACACCTTGCTCCAAAAATTGTTGCAACTGCTTCTTCACTTCATCTACTTCCAAAATGGACTATCTATATAGCCCAATATTTGGAAATGGAGAGTCTGGAAATAACTGTATTTTTTGCTCCACATCCCTCTTAGGTGGTATCCCTTTAGGATCTTTGAAAACTCCTATGTATTCTTGCATAAAATCATCCAACTGATGTTTTTTCTCTTTAGTACACTCCTCTAGGGATTCATTCACTCTCATTAACTCATCATCAGACTAATTTTCTTTTAAGAAAAGCAAAAGATATTTCTTACTAGAACTAATCAACTTATTGGCTTGGTTGGCACTTACCAGTGAGATCTTTGACTTTCCTTTATACATTTTGACGACGTAGGAATTCCCATATTTGATCACTCAATATTGGTTGTCTCTCCACATGAAGATTGCATACCTCATATACATGTAAGGGCTTCCAAACACTACTCCACATACATCAAGGGGTACTACATCCAATTCCACTTCATCAATAAAATCAACACTTACAACAAATTTAATCTTACACTGTTTTTTTACCTTTATCTCTATATCCTTGTTTACCCAACCCAATGAATAGGGGTTAGGATGATCGTGAAACTCCAATCCAAGCTTATTGACTAGATCTGTTGCTATGAGATTAGCCTGTGAACCAGAGTCAAACAGAGCATATGTCTTGGTCTTCTTGACTTGAATCTTGATGTGGAAGAGATTGGTCATCTCCTTCTCTTCCTGGTGATGAAGGATACTCAGATTCACCTCCTTATGCACAGATGTGACAACATTTTCATCCATATCTAAGCTAATTTCAACCTGATTGCTCGAATCTATGGCTAGACGGTTCTTTTTCTTTCAGTCCTTCTTGTGGTTCTTCGATTTCAGCGCTAGATGTCATTTCCAACTTTTTTTCTTGGTGCGGCCATCAATGTTGCAATTATTGCAATGGTTGTTGGTATCTTTACAATGATGTGTAGTGGTTTTTGTCTTCTTATATTTCCCCCCTTTCCAATTCTTCTTCCCCATTTGGAAGCTTCTTGGTGCTCTTTCTTCTTTGAACCACTTGGTTTCCCCTTCTTTTGGCCCATTTTTTCCAGGTACCATTCCTATACACATGCCTCATCCATTGTCCTTGGATTGAAGAGAATCACCTTCTTTCATAGATGACTATGTAAGCTCCCCAAATACTTGAGAAGTACATCTGGGTTCTTGGGAGAGATACGCAGCATGATGACCATCTTTTTGAACTTAGTGGTGTACTCATGTACACTCTTCCACTGCCTCTACTTGAAGTAATGCCACTAAATCTATTGGTCTTCTACATACCCGATAGGGTAGAATTGGGACTTGATGAGGGTTTTTAATTCCTCCCACCTAGTTACTAGGAAATCACCCTCCAACCTAAGTGTTTTTGTGTGGATTTCACACTAGGTTAAAGCATGACCCTCTAACTTCAATCTATAAAATGAAATATTTTTCCCTTCATCTATATGGTGAACTATGTTATCACATGAAGTTGTTCGTGGGTCACATGTAGTTGTTGTTAAGACCTAAGCCTACACCCCTGCCCTTTCTCTCTCTCTCTCTTTTCTGCATACCTTCCTAGGTTTTGTCCCTCTTCTGGTTGATAAGGTTGGTTCCCCTTTGCTCATGACTGGATCGTCCTTAGTGTCTTGCTTGACTGATTCTTTGCACCTAGATCTACTATTGTTCTTAAAAGATGAGCATGTATCAGGATTTGGTTCAAATTAATGGTCATCTTATTCTCCATTGATTAAGCTCACACTAGGTCGTCCAAGTTTTTTTGTTTGCATAGGGAACAACCATGGGCACAAAACACAACATTCAAAGTTGTCCATTTTGGGTTTGAAATGCAAGCAACAGATAGGTTAAATTTTCAGCGGTGGAAATCCCATGCAAAGCTCAAATTAATGGCTCTTGCGCGTTCAAAATTTCAAAGTCGCACAAGGCTTAACGACAAGGCAGAAGCCCCGAAGTCCCAAAGCATTTTGATAAAAGAGGATTAATCCCTGATTAATTAGTGATAAGAGCACGCTAATCACTTCGCGGGTTCATCCCTTCAAGATTTATACAAACTCTACATGCATAATTTCCCGAACTTGAAGTGTCGAAGAATCTTGAGGTCCCTCAATTCAGATGCATGGTGCCCATCCATCAGAGATACGTGGCATACATCTGGTACCAAAACATGGCACTCATTTTAGGCATCTTTGGCCATCTCATCCACTCATCTTCAAGTGACATGTAGCACACTCCTTGTGTGACACATCAGTAGCAGCGACGTCATACGACATCGGGCTACCATGTCAGATTCGTAGCATTGTCACTCCGGAAGTGTTCCATTTAGAACAAGCACATTTCTCCGAAGCCCGAAGTTTTGAACTCCCAAATCACTTTAAGGTGGCTTAATCCCAGATTAATTAGTGATAAGCGCGTGCTAATCACTTCGCAAGTTCGGCCCTTCAGGAGTTATACAATCTCCAGGAGTAGATTTTCCTGAACTCGAAGTGTTGAAGACTCTTGGGGGGTCCATATGATCCAAGTGGATATTGGTGGCCACCCACCTATTCCACTTGGACCCCCACCATTTCTTCTTTCAATTTTTCAGTTTCCGCACAATTTACTATTTTTAGCAGTTTTTTGGGCCCTGAACTTCCAGAGCCGTTTTGAGGCCTTAAACGATGTTTTTTTGGGAAAATGGGGAGCAACATGGATTGTAGATCGATGTTTCTCACCCAAAAGTTGTATTCCTCGAATAGATATTTCTAATGAGGTATGGAATGCGTCAAACGAGGATTGTATGCCAAAGTTACGTCCCCGGGAAGTTGATGTACCAACTTACCCAAACGGGGCCCATAGTCTTGGCGTTTCATCTCCTAGGGTTAGGTATTTGGATGTTTAGGGTTTTCCATTGTTTCTAAATAATAATAGGCCTTCGAGCCTCATTGTAACACAGTTCAGAGGACAGTAGCCGCCACATCTCTTCTCAGAGATAAGCTACCAGCTCCCTAGCTAGTTTATTTTCGTTCTGTCTGTAAGCACATTTTAGTCATTTGTTATTAATGAAATGAAGTCTTATTTCCACTGCATCTATGTGTTTATGTGTATTTATGTATTTCATTGTGTTCCTACATAAATCCAGATCGGTGGTATCAGAGAGGTCTGCTCATTCTCGATCCTTCTTTGCATGTCCCCAATGAGGTCAGGGTATAAGGAGTTGGGGCTTGATCTGGTTGAACCTTTGCAAGATCAGCCTCGCAAACCCCGACGATCGCCCATGGGGGAAGAAAAGAAAGATGAGGGAGCAGGAGATCCTATCAAAATGTTTCTCGAGGAGGCCCTTGAGAAACAAAGGAATGCAATGATGGACAACTTTTCCCAGATTCTTCAACGGATTCCCACTGGCGGTGCATCGACATCCAACAACCACTCTAGAGGCGCCACTCCTTTTAAGGTACAAGTAAACTTTGACATTCCCATATTTGAGGGACAAATATATGCAAATGCCATAGATAGATGGTTGAATCTGTTAGAAGGATATTTCTCGGTTCATGACTTTTCCAACCAAGAAAAGATTATTTTCGCACTCCTCAAAGCCACCCCCCATGTCAAGGATTGGTGGGAAACCTACTCGGAGAAACATGGCGAGGGAGAAACCTCTCTGTTCTCGGACGGACCCACTTGTAATTCTTTTCGAGACGCCATCAAGGAACAATATTATCCTATGGGGAGATACAAGGACAAATACATAAAATGGACTACGCTGTGACAACAAAGGGACCAAGATGTGCATGAGATGAAGAATCTGTTTCATACCCTACACACAAAGTTGGGGATCAAAGATTCAGAGAAACATTTGGTGTTAAAGTACCATAGTTTTATCATAGATACATTCAGGAAGAAATGGAGTTCCTCGACATCTCCTCACTTAGTGTGGCATATCGATATGTTGCCAAGATTGAGTAGAAGTTCAAACAGAAGAAGCAAGACTTTGGGTCTGCAAATCAAAAGCAAGGGAAAGGTACCCCCAAAACATAGAACAAAGGACCAAGCCAAGGCGGGGCAGCCCAGGACAACCTGCCAAAGCCACAAGCTAAGAACAACACCATGAAGCCAAAAAAGGACACGAGGAAGTGGTGTGAGTTCCATAAGAGCTCCACTCACAACACAAGTGAGTGTCAGGCCAAGCAGTCACTGGTAGCCGAGTTGAAGGCTTCTGAATCGGATGCATGATCCAAATCTGAATCAGAACCTGACAAGGGGAATGACAGGGGGAAGTAGATTATCGATGCATAGCCCAACGCCACCGTTGCCACCACGAAGATCTAGAAGGAGGAACCAGAAGATCTAGAGGAGGCAGAGCGTCTCTTCCATTCCAAGATGTGGGTAAAGGGTTCCCCGTTGCAGTTCATTGTCGACAACGAGAGATAGAAGAACCTCATCTCAGTAGAGTTTGTGAAGTGGCTAGGCTTTCCGACCACAACACACCCACAAACATACACTGTCGGGCGGTTGCACCAAGGACGGGACCTTCGCGTCAGTCAACAATGTCGCCTTCCCTACAACATCAAGCCCCTCACGGATAAGGTATTATGTGACATTGCTCCTCTTGATGTTTCTGATGTATTATTAGGCCAACCATACTTGTGGAAGTGACATGATGTGTATGAGTCCACCTCATGCTGTTATTATCACTTTGGGCAATAAGCTGTACAGGATACTAGAGATAGCACCGCCTACCACCATCTCTTTGGTTACTGCAAAACAATGTAGTAAGCTCATTTCCAAAACCAGGAAATTTGTTTTCCTGATGATCCACCCTCAGGGAAAGAGGAATTATGTGGCCATGACCTCCAGACAGGGCCCCACTACACGAAAACAACAGATGGATAAGGTCATGGAGGAGTACGAGGACATCTTCACCTCCCCCGCAGGGGTGCCTCTACACTACCAGGTCAAGCACCCCATTGATCTGATGCCAGGTGCGTCGCTGCCCAATGGACCCATCTATCGGTTCTCTATTCTGTAGAATGATGAAATCAAGAGGTAGATTCAGGAGTTGTTGCAGAAAGGTCACATCTGGCCGAGTTCATCGCCCTGTGGGAGCCTGATCATATTGGTGCAGAAGAAGGATGGGACTTGGAGACTCTACATTGACTATCGAGCATTGAACAAGATCACTGTCCATAATAGGTATCCGATCCCACAGATTGATGACCTTCTGGACCAACTCAAGGGGGAAAAATATTTCAGCAAGATCGACTTGAAGTATGGGTATCACCAGGTACCAATCGAACCCTCTAATGTGTGGAAGACTGCATTCAAATCCAAGGAGGGCCTTTTTTAAATGGTTGGTCATGCCTTTCAGGTTGACGAATGCCCCTGCAACCTTCATGAGGCTAATGGATGACATCCTGCGACCATTCACCAACTCATTTGTAGTGGTGTACTTGGATGACATTCTGATCTTCAGCCAGACTTGGGAAGAGCACCTCCACCACATCTGACAGGTCCTCCAAACACTACGGCAACACAAGTTGTGTGCCAATTTGGAGAAATGCACTTTTGGCATGACCCAAGTTCAGTATCTGGGATACATTATTGATGAGCGGGGGGTGCATGTGGATCCAACAAAGATCTAAGTCATTCGAGATTGGCCAGCCCCAACCACCCTAATAGAGCTCCGCAGCTTTTTAGGTCTTGCCAATTTCTACCATAGGTTTGTGTTGGGATTCTCTCATATCACTTGGCCCTTGAGTCAAGTCACCAAGGGAGGAGCTAAAGAAAAATTCTTTTGGTCTGAATCTCAACAGAAGGCGTTCGGGGAGTTGAAGCATCACCTCTACTCTGCACCAGTGCTCACATTACCAGACTTGCAACAACCATTTGAGATCGAGACAGATGCCTCTGACTATGCTATTGGGGCAGTCCTTACTCAACATGGGCATCCAGTGGCATATCATAGTGAGACACTTTCTGACACACTCCAAAATTATCCCACTTATGACAAAGAAATGTATTCCATTGTGTAGGCTTGTCGACAATGGAAGCATTACATTTTGGGAAAGGAAACAGTCATCCACACAGACCACTGACCCCTGCAGTTCATACAGACACAAGGGAAGTTGTAGAACGATCGCCATCAGAAGTGGTCCACATACCTGCAACAGTTTCATTTGAACATTAAATACAAAAAAGGCAGCACCAATAATGTTGCAGACTGCCTCAGCCGACCACCCATCGTGATGCTAACCACTGTGCTCAACTCTTGTGGGCACAAGACTTTCGATCGACCACTTCTCTACACAAGTGATCTAAAATTAGGCCACACATACAATACACTCTTGGAGGGTAAGCAAGTTCCCAATTTTCACCTCCAGGATGCCCTGCTTTGTCACCTGGGACACCTTTTTGTTCCTTCAAGCGAGCGTGCCAAGATGATTTGGGAGGTGCACTACAGTCGATTCATTGGGCATTCCAGGGCCGAGAAAACCATGGTAGTACTGCAAAAGTATTTCTATTGGCCGAACCTTTGACAAGATGTCGAGAAGTACATCAAGTCCTACACTGCTTGCGCCATTGCCAAATTGACCATCAAGAAGTAAGGCCTCTATACTCTGCTTCTATGGATTACATGTCGAGCCTTCCTTCTATGGATTACATGTCGAGCCTTCCTTCTACTATGCATGGCAATGACTGTGTTTTTGTGGTCATCGACTGATTCTCAAAGATGTCCATTATGATGGCCTGCAAGAAGAATATCACAGCAGAAGCCACTGTTAAACTCTTATTTGAATGAGTGTGGGTACACTTTGGGATCCCATAGTCTATCATCTCAGATCGAGACAGTAGGTTCCTCAGTACATTTTGGTCCAGCCTCTGCTCGATGTTGGACACCAAGCTCACCAAGTCCACAACTTTCCATCCACAAATTGATGGCTAGACAGATGTTGTCAACCGGATGATCGTACACATTTTGTGCATGTACAATTCAAAGCATCCACACACATGGGATGAGAGCCTCCCCTATGTACAACATAGCTACAACCGATCTCTCCATAGCTCAACCAACCACAACCCCTTTCAAGTGGGCTTGGGATTCCAGCCACTATGTCCCATTGACATAGCCATGCCATTTATGGCTACTCAAGAAGATTCAGCTCATGTCCAGTCTTAGGCTGACAAGGAAAACAACTTCATTGAGCACATTCAACACATCCGCCAATAGGTTCATGACATCTTGGATAGAGCCAATTCTAAGTACAAGCAGTGACATGATCAACATCGGGTGCCACACAACTTCCAGGTGGGCGACAAAGTGTGGCTGCATTTGCAAAAGGAGCGCCTCGTTGGACCCCACTGCAAGATTTGTCCGGTCCAATATGGGTCGTACACCCTCACCAAGGTTGTAGGGGAAAATTCCTTTGAGCTCAGCATTCCACCATTCCTTGGTCTGCACCCAGTGTTCAATGTGGATCACCTTCGGCCCTACTTTCCACCTCTACTAGACACATCAACATGGCAGAACAACTCACACCAACAGAATTAAATCCAGACTGCATGGAACAAGCCAGAACTGATCAGATCATGGATACACAGATCAATCACACTCGAAAACAAAGGATACCGCTATATCGAGTTGTCAAAGTAGGCCAACTCCTTCACCAAGGCAAGTGGCTCACCAAGGACCAAGTTCAACAGAAGTTTCCTCATCTCATGGAGGAACTCAACACAATAGGGACAATTGCTTCCTAAGGGGGGGAGGAATGATCCAAGTGGATATTGGTGGCCACTCACCTATTCCACTTGGACCCCCACCATTGATTCTTTCAGTTTTTCAGTTTCTGCACTATTTACTATTTTTAGCAGTTTTTCGAGTCCTGAACTTCCGGAGCCATTTTGAGGCCTTAAACGACATTTTTGGGGAAAAAGGGGAGAAACATGGATCATAGATCATGTTTCTCACCCAAAATTTGTATTCCTCGGATAGATCTTTCTAATGAGGCATGGAACACGTCAAACGGAGATCGTATGCCAAAGTTACGTCCCCAGGAAGTTGATGTACCAACTTACCCAAACGGGGCCCATAGTCTTGGCGTTTCATCTCCTAGGGTTAGGTATTTGGATGTTTAGGGTTTTCCATTATTTCTCAATAATAATAGGCCTTCGAGCCTCATTGTAACACAGTCTAGAGGCCAATAGACGCCACATCTCTTCTCAGAGATAAGCTACCAACGCCCTAGCTAGTTTATTTTTGTTTTGTCTGTAAGCATATTTCAGTCATTTGTTATTAATGAAATGAAGTCTTATTTCCACTGCATTTATGTGTATTTATGTATTTCATTGTTTTCCTACATAAATCTAGATCACCATCATTTCAGACGTGTAGCGCCCATCCATCAAAGATACGTGGTAGTCGATGATGGATTACAAGGGTCAAAGCAGTGTGGATACAAACCACCCTTTACGAATTTCGCAATCACGTTCTCTTATAAAAGTCCAATCCAAGAGCATCGCGTGGCATCAAAACACAGCGTTAAGTTGAATCACTGAAGGAAAGTCACAAGGAAAACAAGATCGTAAGAAAACCATGATTAATCTATCACTAGAGGAAAAAATGAGGAATCTGTGGAGAGGATTCATTGTGCCAAAACGACCTAGCTCTCTCCTCACTGAAGCAGTAAGCCTCTTCCTTATCTCAAGGAGAAATCGGTTAATGAAAGAAGGATTGGTGATTGGAAAATCAACTACCTCCTTAAATGGAAGCATTGAGGGTCTGGTCGAGAACATAGAAAGTTGTCATCTCGAAGTACCACAAAGGGAAGTTTTTCTTGCAGACCCAAACTAACTCGAGTTTTCTTCCGAGAGAAGGAACAGGACAGACAAAAGAAGACACTATCTACTATATTGATTATAAATACATCAGACGAATAATATGAAAGGGTGGGATGGTTGAGCGAAGCTCCCTGGGTTATATTTTAAATAGAGTTGTTCTCTGGTTATTTATGAGACTTGAGACATTTTTATTAATGGAAGTCAATTTCCTTTTATCATCTTGTTTCTTCTTATTCTGAAATGCTCATGATTGGATGATCCATAT
This sequence comes from Picea engelmannii, assembly GCA_009831015.1. Taxonomy (NCBI): domain Eukaryota; kingdom Viridiplantae; phylum Streptophyta; class Pinopsida; order Pinales; family Pinaceae; genus Picea; species Picea engelmannii. Next base: position 197,376 of record ML792151.1, on the reverse strand, counting down.
GAGATGTTGTAGTTGTGTTATAATGGAGGTTTGATTATAATGTTGCTATGAATGTTTTTCAATATTTTAAACTTTAAGATCAAGAGGTTCTTGTGATTGATTTTTTTTTCTCCTAGCTGCTTGTAAGCCTGATGCCTATAGCAGACCTATCAACCTTCCTCACTAAGTCTTCCTTCTATTCACATTTATCCTTAAAACACTAACTGAAGTTGATCAAAACCTCATTTTCTTATGCATGCTAGCCCATATTTATGTGTTAAAACATTCTCATGATGAGTTTTTTCCATTTGACCATTCAATTATAATTTTTTATCCACAAACCTTTCTAATGGGTACTGGGTGTATCCTCTTGCAATCTGAGGGTGAATCTCAGTGCTAACAAACTCTAAAATAAACTTCTAGTTGTTGCAACCAATGATTTAGTTTTAATGCATCAATCTCACCTTGGTATGGATTTATGTTCAATTTCACTTTTATATTGAATAGGGACTGTGAAGGGTTAATGGAACTCAAACTCAGTTTCTCTTTCTCGAATTATTTTTGTGACTCCTTCCATGAGTCTTCCCAATATTCCTATTTCCCCTCTGATTTGTTCTTTAAGTTAGAACCTACATCATCTTCAAATAGTCTGAGCTTGATTTCTAGAGCCATCATGAGAAGGTTCATATTGTGACTGATGTCAACAACTTGTTCTTCCAATCGCTCAAATTTCTCTTATGTTGGATCTCAAGGGTTATTATGAATAGACTCATCATCCATGGCTAGGGTTTCTACAACTTCCCTTTAAGTTGATTCTTGGATCCTGCAACTTCCCACAAATACCCAAAACAAAAACCTACTCTGATACCAATATGATATGTAAATTACCATGGATATTCCATTGGAACAACTCATCACAATAGATCTAATAAAATATTGAAATATTTACTATTAAGGTTATTTTTCCTTTAGATCCCCCAAATATCTAGTTACTGATTTTCTGCTTATGCATGAAATAGATAAAATGTGGAAAATAGATAGAATTAAAGTAAAATCACATGCCATCAACAAGATAACAAAAATATTTTCTTTGGGAAACCCTTATAGGAGAAAACCTAGCTAGAAAGTGAGGTTGCTCTCCTCTCTTTTCTCTGTTATGGAAATAATGCAAGTAGAAAGCAGAAGGCACTCTCTATGGAGTTACCTAAGACATGTGACCTATTATGATGCTACTGAATATTAACCCCCTTTGTTATGATCTCTATTTTCCCACTCCAAGTTGATATGCTCTACAATGGAACAAAATACAATAACATGGAATGGAATCCCTTCTCCTCCTAGTGGCTTGGTATTTAACATAGCTTGATAGCCATATAGGGGTATATTTTTTACTTCCTCAACCCTCACTTGTCATAGGGTTTTGGACCTTCCATAATGTTACTAGAAAATCCACTACATTTCTATATCCACATGTCTAAGTAATGGAGGTTGACATGGCATCCACTCGCACCATGGTTATCAATATGGTAGGTCAACTTGAAAGAGGCATAACTTTCTCATATGAACTTATATTGACGAATGATTTGCACCATTGGAAAGGTATCAATGTGCATAATATATAATAATCCTCCATAGTGAGGTTTGGACCAAAAATATTATCGTTTCATTCCTCAAAATGGCTCCAGAAGACTTCAAACAATTTTTTGGACCCAAATTTCCAAATTTGGACCAGCCGTCGAAATGGCCCTCCATGTTGATTCCTCCAATTTTTCCACCCATAAAATACTAAGATAGATGAAAAATAATATAATTATCCAATTCAGATCACATAATCACCAATAAGTCCTCTTCACATGAAAAATGTTTCCTTATCATCTCCTCCTCAACAAGCATAACAAGTAGCACTAGGGTTTCCAAAACCCTAGTCTTCTTCTCTCACAAGAGCTACAAGATACAACACTTATTTTACCCTATAATGTTTATCAAAAGCCATATATTATTTTCCTCCTTCGGTGAAATCATATCCCTATAATTTCCCTTGAACTTATCCAAGAACTCTAGCACTCCAAAACAAAGAGAGATAATGCAATGAAGACTATGAGAGAGAGAGAGAGAGAGAGAGAGAGAGAGAGAGAGAGAGAGAGAGAGTAGTGCACTCCACTCCTCACATATATAACAAGAGTGTTATTGAATGAAATAATTAAAGGAATATATCCTCCATCTATTTATATGAGAGGTGAGGGAGGCCAACAATACAAAATTTACTTAGTCCACTACAAGTAACCTATCTCTACATAAGTAGGATCACATGTGCAGTGCTCCCTCTAAAAATAACACATTTCAAGATCCAATGTGAAGGCATCCAACAAGAAAGGATCCAAGGAATGAGCACTACATATGATGTTTCCAATTTTCCACCTCTTCAATCCCCTAAATATCCAATTCTCCTCCTAATCCATGTGGTCCTTTGGGTCCTTCCCACCTACATGATCACTCCCTCAACCCAAGCATCCTCAATTCAAACACAAGACTCCATGAAAGAAACCAAGTGTTTCCATGCCATATAGGAAGAAAAACACTCTTCCAAGATGTCCAACACTCTTCCTACAATGAAATTCATCCTCCTAATCAAGCAACCAACCTTCAAGTGTGTGTTACATGAATAAGTCAATAAATTGTCTAGCTCTCCAATGCTCCAAGGAAGAATGCCACATAAGTATCCATACAAGCTCTAGCAATCAATGAGAAAATGAAATCCATTTTGAATGTCCATCACAGAATAACCAAGGATTATCCATATAACATTCACCCCATATCACATGAGGCAACCCCAAGCATGGGATAAACACTTTCATAGTAACCCTAAAAGTTAACAAAACAAACAGGCTAAAAATGCAAACATCATTTGTCTCATTGATAATAATTTTCCCAAATATCTAGTGCCTTTAGAAAATTATTTCTCCCCAAATGACTTCAATGACCAAGGAATCATTTCCCCCTCCTTTTCCATGACTTTAATCACTTTTACAAAATTTGACATTTTTACCTTAGCCAATTATTTGTTGGTTTTTGACTGACTTAGACTCCTCATGGACAAAGACCTAGCAAAACTTGTCCAATCGAGATGAAACTTGGTCCAAGGGTGTAGGGGGTCATAATATATTTGATTTGAGAATTCATACCCCTATACAAAATCCACAAGGACCAATTTTTTACATTTTTCATAAAAAATAATTAAAATTTCCAATTTAAGGAAAATTTTAATTATTAAAAAATCTTATCAAAACTTAAAGAAATTTCGCAAGACTCTAGGAGATGTCTAGCATGGTCATTTACAACACTTCAAACCTTATTCACCCATTTGGATCGATCATTAGGATTCCTTTCATCACTTTGGAGGATTATTGAGTGAAAAACTCAAGGGTAATTAAAATCGTCGAAAAACAAGATTAATTACCTGAGGAAAAAAAACACTTGACGAAATGAATCCCCTAATGATGAAGTCATAGGAAACTAAATAAAAATTTACCCACACTAACATATTAAAAAATAGTCCCACGCAGGGGAGCGAACATTCTGTGTACATAGAAAGAAGTGTTGGGGGCAAAATTGCCCTAATGAGCCATAAGTCTTCAAACTTGTTGTACCATAAGGTACATATATTCATGGTATATGACGTTGACACCTAGTCGAAATAGGTGGTCCATGGGACCAAATAGGAAACTCTCATTCTTCTCATCATCGTAGGCCTTCTCTTTGGCGGGAATGTCTTGTCAAGATCTTGCACTTCCTTGGAGTTTTCCTCCTCTTCCTGGAACTGTCTTCAAATACTTCTTCTGCCAAGCATTGTTTGAGGTGGTTGTTGCATTTTTATTCAAGGGAATCCTCATTATCATAAATATTTGTATTAGTTTCAAAAATACCTAAAAGTCCCTCCTCTTGCAAAGTTGTCAGAAGCTCGTGATAAGTATCTTCAAATAGGTGAAATCCTGGACCACAATGTTTGAGAAATTCTTCAACAAAAGTCTTAAGAGAAGTAATACTCTTTGGTCTGCAGGAGCTTCTAATCCATCCCTATTGCTTGATTCCCATTGACTGTAAAATTGATACCACCAAAAGGTCTTCATGTCTTCTTTCGAGTATGGATGTATATCTCATAAGTGATAGGACATGTGAGACAACACAAGAAGGATCATCATTGTACTTTGGGATATTTTTGAGATACTCAGAGGGGAACTTGTTTGGGAATCCTGGAACATCCTTGAGATCGAGGGAAGGATATATTCCATGCCATACCTAGAAAACCATCCTTCATTATTTGTACATAAACTCAACCACAAATGAAGTCTTTGTACCTTATTGCAATGGAGTTGCCAGATGAGCTCAAGGCTCATTGAAAATGGAGAGGGTATCTTCTCTCAATGGAGTCGCCAGATAAACTTATATGAAGTTCATCAAACTTAAAAAGATAAATTTCCAAAAATGGAGTTGCCATGCAAGCTAAGGGAAAGGTTTTGGGAATAAATTGCCAAGTGTCGTTGAGGGTCGAAAATTATTCAAAATCCTCCCCGGCAATGGAAGAAAAATTTTATTGCATGGATAGTAGTTTGGGAACATCCCAACCCAAACCAAAAATGTGAGACAACTACAGGAGTACCTATCCATTTTCACCTTGGATAGACACTCCCATCGCTTTAGTGATGATGCAATCACCACTAAGGGGGGAATTCTGGTGACCCTAGGGGGATTGAGATGGAAAGTGAGATGATGATGAATGAGAACCCCTATAGGTCAAGTTTGGATATGAAGAAAGACTTGATAATGATTCTTTTAAGAAGTTGAATGGTTTCCAAGTGTTATATACCTACAAAACAATGTTAGCCCTGCCTGGAACAAGATAAAAGATGATAAACCAAGCCTTTAATCAAGGGGAATCAAGCAATAATCCTTGTTGTCCGAAATTGCAGCAATATAGAAAGGCAATATACCATATGCCTAGATGATCCACTGTCCACATACCAAGCATTCCTTCGAACATGATAGAAAGGCAATATACCATCAAGAAATCCTTCTCGAACTTGGAGGCAAATTCGCTCATTTGAGTTTCAGCTGAGACTACTACCCGATTTTGCTACTGCTTCCCTTTACCTTTCTTCTTGTTTGAACACTTTTATGCATAATTTCCTTGTTGATGACATATGAAGCACTTTATTTTACTCAAGTCCTTCTTCCATGTCTGTGAGGCTAAATCCTCACTCTTTCCTTTACTCTTGCTGGGTCCTTTATATTTTCCCTTCTTTGATTGACCAATGACCTTTTACTCCATTCGAGTCTCCTCCTGGATGCAATCATCCCAAAGCCTTTGAAAGAAAGGAAGGTTTTCATGAGCACATGTTCCTTTGATGAATGGTTCCCATGATGTTGGGAATTCATTCAGTGCCATGAGAACCATTCATCACTACCCTTCTTATTGGACTTTGACTCCATTAGAGTCTCCTCTTGAATGTAGTCATCCCAAAGCATTTGAAATTCGGGAAGGTTTTCATGAGCACACATTACTTTTAAAAATGGTTCCCATGACATTGGGAATCCATTTAGTGCCATGTTCACCAACTCTATGTCATCCACCTTCTCCCCAACTACTATAAGTTGATCATGAATTTGTGTGATGTTCATTAGGTAACTGGAAATGGTATCTGAACTGGACATTTCCATGGATTTGAGTTTGTTCCACTATATCATCTTCTTATTAATGTTCTCACTCTGCTAGAGGCTTACTAGTGCATTGAAAGTCTCCTTAACAGTCTTCTTCTTGGATATGTGAGGGATCAAGTGATGTTTAATGGCATCCAAGATCATCTGCTTGGATTTTACTTCCTTCTTATTGTGGGCTACCAATTGCTCTGGATCTAGCAGTGGTGTCACCCCATCTTTCATGATATTTCAGACATCATTCTCTTCCAACAAAAGAGTAACCCTGACCTTCCAAGATAGAAAATTAGAGGCACCATCCAATCTGTCATCGAACTAGAGGCTAGTTGATTAAACAATTTTGGGAATATGCATCGTTCTAAGAGAGGAATGTGCCATTTAAGATACTCATAAAAATCTAGGAGTACTCTAGGAAAATTTTGAAATATTTCTCCATAGGTTCAGAGTTGAGGATCCATATGTCAAGAAGAATAATGGGAGACTAGACTACATACCATACTTATTGGTTTTGCTTCCCTGGTTGCTTTTCCAGTGTTTGTAGCATAATTCACAATTCATAAATAATGAAATAGGGTTGTAATTTCAAATAAGGACCCATTTTACAAAAAGAACATTACAAGACAAAAAAGATCATGTTAAAGATAATCAATGTATGCTCACAATAACTCGACCACTTCTGCTAAAGAACTAGGAGTATTAGGCACAAGATGAAGAGGTAAGGTTGCATAGTCCTTCCCACAAATCTCTACTATATCCTATGGTGGGGATAGAAACATACTATGTCCCTAATGAAAGTCCTCGATGCAGATCTAGCAATGTAATGCCAACGCCAATAACCAAAGGAAGCAAGAGAAGACAACTAAAGTCTTTTTTATCCTTTTTCACAATTAATAGATCCAAAAGTTAAAGATGGATCAAAAAATAAGTTTATAATAATGACATGGTAGATGAATATCAAATTTCTAAGTTTAATGTTGAGGATGGTGCATAAGTTGCTTCCAATGGAATTTGTTCTAGTGTTGGAAGCACCAACCTCTTCATGCACTACATCCCCATGATCATTAATGTATGGGCACTTTCACTTAGAACCTTTTTTTTTAAACAACTATGATAATACGCTTCATTCTAGGAGAGGAAGGTGTCATTCATGGTGCTCGTAAAATTAGGGAATACTTTAGGACAATTTTGAAATATTTCTCCAGCTCGAAGTTAAGGATATATATATTAAGAAGATTGGTGAGAGAACATACTATGTACCATGCTAATTAGTTGTACTTCCCTAGTTACTCTTTCAATGTTTGTAGTGTAATTCATAATTAATTGACAATGAAATAGGGTTGCAATTTCAAATAAAAAACGGTTTTGCCAAAAGTCATTATATAAAAAAATGTTCATGTAAAAGTTAATTAACATGTTTTGGTTGACCACTTTAACTAAAACACTAAAAATATATAACAAATATTGAAAAGAGAAGGTTGCATAAATTCTTCCAATAATCTCTACTACAAATTACTAAAAATATTCATTTACGAATTTGCACAATAACCATCAGCCATGTATAAAACTAGACCATATTCCTATAACAAATTATAGTTAACATTATAACATCAACTCAAAATCTTTTTATCCATATTCACAAGTATTATAAAATGTTTATAGTAACCACTTGGTGATGAATATGATCCTAAAAATATTCATTTACGAATTTGTACAATAAACATGAGTCATGTATACACAATGGGAGCCAGGTGGATTCAGGCCGCGTAGGAAGCTATTAACCCCTGTCGCTAGCCTTCCTTCCCTCTAGTCTGAATGACCCGCACTCATCATGGATTAATGGCAGTGCACTGGGAACTCCAAGGAAACTTAATGCAGCCTTGCATGAACCAGGCTGGGTGTACCAAGAAAGGTACCTACACCAGGCTTGCAGTTTTCTTGGCCTTCATGGCTCCCGCCCATGTCAATTCACCAGGCACTATGAAGGCCTGTGCTCTAGATCGTTCTCTCATTCCTCCCTTGCCTTGTGCCCAACTACTCATCGACTTTCTCTTCACCTTGTGCTCGACACTTCCCTGGCTCTCCCATATCATTTTCACTTAGCACTTGATTGTTTGGCTGCCCATGGTCATTCTGTGATTATTCATCCATCCCAAGCCTCACCTTAATGCTCATGCCATGCCTAGAGAGAGGGGAAAGTATAGACAGGGTCTGTTGTACTACAACACCCTTACCAGACGCAATCGTCTCTCCCCCTCTCAACTAACCCTCATAATCACTAGTTGTCTCAACCAGTGCCATAATCGGCCTCAACAACCCCAGTCCCCCACCTCCACTCCCACCAATGACCCTAGAAGCTACTCTTTCAAGGAGGAAATTCTCCCTCCTGATAATTTTTCCCCTCCGCCTAGCCTTCGCCCAAGAATTACCCCGCCCAACACCCACACTCCAGACCATTTTTATGGCATTGGAGAATGCGTGGTGGAGGAAGAAATTCCTCCCAACTGGCAAGTGGCTACTTCGGTGACAACAATGGAAGCAGTGGATGCAGAACTGATGGAGGAGCTGCCTCCACCCACCCTAATTTGACTTCCAGACGAGCACCTTCAGCTCATCTTCGAGCTGTGACATAAAATGGATGACCAGATACACATTCAACAATTCCTAGGACAATGTCTGGACCTCCTGTTCGACGCGATGACAGATGATCCTCCAAGAAAATGATTTCCAACTTGCGGAAAGATATTTGTCCCAGCCTACAACTCCCATGGCAGGCCGAGCCCGAGCTCACACTTGGACTAGCTCCCCCTAGTTACTTTTTTTATTTTGGTTTAGTCAATTATGCAGAGAATTGAAATTCTCTATCAAGCTTTGTAAGACAGTCGGCCATGGCCACTGTAGTCGATCACTATGATCTTTTTTGTCAGTTAGACATTCTTGCTGTCATGTCTAAATAGTCACAGTTTCACTTGAATTTTGATAGCCACCTATCCTGGTTTCCCAGCTGTGGCAAGACAGGTGACATAATCCTAATTTAGTAATGACACGTATATATGTGAATATCAATATATAGTTCTCTTTTATTTACAAAAAACAAAACAAAAAATGAGTCATGTATAAAACTAGACCATATTCCTATAACAAATTGTAAAACTAGATCATATTCCTATGACAAATTATAGTTAACATTATAACATCAACTCAAAATCTTTTTATCCATATTCATAATTATTATAAAATGTTTATAGTAACCACTTGGTGATGAATATGATGCGGCTTTTCGTGAGTATATTCATGTTTTTTCCTCATTTATGTTTGTTTGTGTGCTTTTTAGTTTCAATACATTTAGACCTATAAGTGAATAAGGTAAGGGAACATTTGGAACCATTTTGATTAATGCTAATATTTTTTTCTTAATTTTTTATTAAGAAATTTCATTTTTATATATTTTAATATAGAAGTACAAATATTTCACATCTTTTTTTTATAAATATTATATTTAATTAATATATACTATTTTATATGAATATTAAACACAAATATTACATATACCTATCAATATCTAATATATGGTAATTTTTATTTAAAAATAATGTTTAAATACTTATTATTTATTATTATTATTATTTAGAAAGAAAACATAATATTATTAGCTATAAAATAATAAGTTTACACATATAGTTTGTTGGAATTTAAATTGTGATGAGAGGAAACCAAATCATCTTTACTCTAAGTTGTCATGAGAGGAAACAAACTCAGCTCCAACAGACTTCAATATATGAACAAACCTGTGGGGTCAAAAAATATAACAATTGAAATTCATAGGAGCTATAGTCTCTATGAAAAGGTGGTATTGCCAAAACTGCATTGCTATTTAAACCTAAGGCTAGATCTATAAAAATCAAAGTAAAACTATTTAGAAAGCATAAACCACTACTAGCTCGAAGGCGAAGACTGGCCATCCAGAAAAGAGACTTTGCTACTTTATGATATATGAATAGACATGTTCAAGTTGATGGTGTCTAAGGAAGACAAAGCCGATGCAATCCTCTAGAGAGTTGGGCAAGCATGTAGAGCCACCAACAATGAAATTCTTTGATCCAATTGTTCAATTTTGTATTTCAAATCGGTCACTTCACTGCAAGTCTCAAAAATAAGTTGCATGTATTCCTCCTTTGAACTGAAATTGCTTGGTGAGTTGACATTGCTCCAGGTCTTCGACATAGAGTGAGCGAGACTGTAGGGATGATTTCCAACATGAAAGTCATTAAGGCCATCTAGAATGGAGTGTTGTACCCTGTTCATTACCATAAGAGTAGGGTTGGGATGAGCATCAAAACCCAAGGAATTTCCTTTTGCATCTAACCACTCAACTCTGCCCCCCCAAGTGAGAGCTACCTCCTGCATGGATGAATCATTGGTTGCTTCTGTGTTTTGGGTAGGGGAAGACATAATATCTCTCTCTGGAGCCTTGACAGAGAGTTTGGTTCCTTCTTTCTGCTTACTCGTCTACCAACGAGAACCCCTTCCCCTTTGTGAGCGACCTCATTCACGGACTCGTGGCATGGTGCCCATTGATACGCCAACAACCTTTGAGAGGGAGAAATTCAAACATCTAAACCAAAGCCAATTGATACGAATGCTACTGTGAGCCAGGGGCGATTTGTCATTAAGAAAATGATCATTGTCCCACTTTGAGGTCATCTCACAATTGTATTGCAGACATTATAGAGTTATTGCCATTACAACTGAAGTGTGTTTGTAGTAATTCCCCATCTCTTCGACAATACTGTGAAACAATGGCATTAACCTCTTCGCATACTTCGTAAGCCTATTGTGGTAAATTCTTAGACCGTGGAGAAGATATAAGATGATCTCCACACGCCCTTTTGGAAACTCGAGCTGGCAAATGATCTGACCTCCACTCTTCCAGTTATTAATCATGACATCCCATTCAAGATATGTATTATTATTATTTTAAATACCATATATTAAAACATTAATATGAATGTGGAGTGTACTTCGCAATGCAATCAAACAAATAAAAATAATCTGATTTATTTTATTAAAACTATATTATTATAAAGATTTTACGTAAATTATTGATTTCTCATAATAATATGATTTAGTGGTAATGGAGTTCCTTGTTGGCGAAGTGTTAGTTGCAGTGGATGCTTTTTTGGATTTTGTAATCGTGGATGCTTTTTTTGGGCTTTGTGGATGCTTTTTGGGCTTTTGTAGTTGTGGATGCTTTGTGGGCCTTTGTAGTTGTGGATACTTTTTGCACTTTTGTGACTCTTACAGGAAACTGCCACTTTGCTAGACTGATGTTGATTGAGCTTTTGTGGTTGATTCTGTTTAGCCTTCTTTCGTTGCTTTGAAATCAAGGATTGTTCTCATCTTTCTGTTTTGGCTGGGCCTCTTTCCATTTTGGTTGGCCTTCATTGGGCCTCTTTTCGTTTTTGCTAGGCCTCTTTCCATTTTGGTTGGTTGTCATTGGGCCTCTTTCTATTGGTTCCGAGTGTCTGTCTTGAACCCTTGATTTCCCCTAAATTGCATACATCGAATGATGAATGCATCACTTGGTTTACTTTTCTTGGTTTCGCTGCTTGAATGAAAGAATTATTGGGTCTCTTCGTTGGCTCTGAGTGTTTCCTTGAAGGCTTGGTTCCGTTGGCTCTCGAGCGTTCTTACAAGAAACTGCTTGTTGATTGAACTTTTGTAGCCATGGCTTCGCTGGAGCGTTCTACTGCACTGCATTTTTTGGGCAGGATCGATAGGAAGAAATGAATACTGCTGCAATGTATTTTATTTTTCTTTGAGATCAAGAATTCTTCTGATCGGACACCATGGTCTACGCGAGCTTTTAGCTGGTGTTATTGGGCCTCTTTTTGTTGGCTCTAAGTGTTTTTTTCTTAAGGCTCGGTTTTGCTCGAAGACATTACATGCGAATGAAGGCATTGCATGCGACCAAAGATCGAATTTGGTGGTGGATGTTAATATGATCAAAGGAGTGTTGTTTACCATCTTTAAACACTCTGAAAACATAATAAATGTTGGTAATATGAGAAACGAAGGGTTGTTTCCCAGTGTTGTTCACTGTAATTAATAGAGCACATTGCAGCCTCACAATCGACAAGTCTCGTGAATTCTACTCATCATGTCATGGTACCCATAATTGATTTGTTATATGTTTTCTACGCTGGTGAAGCATTGAGTGAGAAAATGCCTAATTCTCTTCCCTACGCTGGTGAAGCATTGGGTGAGAAAATTATGCAAAAGAGGGAGCCCACCTTGATCTTGTAGAGTTTGTTTAGTAAGGAGGACAAAATGAAGCTGAGAAATAGTGACCTGGTAGAGGTGTCCACTGATGAAGAGGGGTTTAGAGGGGCCTGGTTTTGTGCAAGACTTGTTAAAAAATAGGGGCAGGGTTCTAGCAGGGTTCATAGTGGAGTATGTGAAAAGACAAGGGCAGGGTTCTAGCTGGGTTCATAGTGGAGTACATGGACATTATGAGCGTTGATGATGAAACAAAGCAGCTGAGGGAGAAAGTAGATAACTATCACACAAAGCGAAGCCCTCTAGAGAAGAGTAAAGACCAGTTTAATTTGAGGAAGTTGATGTGGATGAGAATGATTTGTGGTGGGTTGATGTGGTCACCAAGGTCCTTGACAATCACGAGTATATAATATGCTTCTTGCAAAAAAAGGAAGAGATGATATTCAATCATGGAAAATTGCAGGCCCATTCGAATTCATAGATAACAAATGGGTTGAAGCTTCCAAGGTATGGACATTACTTGTTTCCTTTCACTTCTTTGTAATTGGTAAATTTTTCAATAAATGACATCGTTTTTTCCATTGTCTTGGTCCTCAAATGGATAAAGAGCTTTTTAGTTTGTGGTTTTCCCATTGTTTTGTGATTATTATGGAGAGTTTATTTCTTATTTTTTCCACTGTACAAGGTTACGCTGTTCATACATCTGAATATATTTTTATGTTTTTTAACACATTACCTGAAATATTTTTTTGCAACAATTTGTTGTTGAACAATGGAAAATTCCATGGGTTGTTGTCGAGCAACATTTTCAGGGCCTACAAGGTGGAGTGCTTCCTTCTACTAAAAATAGCCTATAGGTGGTGTGTAACCTCTCCATTGTGGCACTCTTATCTGCTGACAATAACTAATGGGTAATGCCAAGTATATCCCCAAATGGGGTGCCCTCATCTTGACTAGAATAGTTCTATTCAAAGTGGAAAATATGCTCTCCAAAAAGCCCAGATAGCCCTCAACTTGAGTGACCAACAGTGAGTATTTTCTCCTCAAAATGTGGTGTTTAAGAATATGTAAATGTGGGGTAAAGAACAGCCAAAATTATATCATCTTCATGTCAAAATAATCACAATAGGAAGGTGCTCTAAACAACCAAGAATAATGCCTCTAAACCAGTGCTTTAAACCATGGAAAATTGTGCTAGAACTATCACACCTTTCTCTTTCTACATGATGAACTTAACACAAACAAAAATAGTGTTTTAAATCCTAAAGGCAATGCTCATATGTTGGCTAAGAATAACGTGAAACAACCTTAAAATATCCATTAGAAAAGTGCACTACTACTACCCATATCAATTTTAAACAGGCCAGAAGTAGTGTGCCCCCCATCAACTCATATGCATGTTGGTGAGTATGACCTTCTATTAGTTAATTCTCCTTTAAAAGGGTGATTCCCACCTTTTCTTCCTAGCAACACTAAAAGGAAGGAAGATTTGTTTCTCAAAGGTAGTGAGTCAACAAACCATAAGCAACACCTTTTCTTTACAAAATAGAAATATGTTTTATTAATGAAAGCAACACTATAAACCATATATAAATATTTGTTATTCTCAGAAATATACATGGGTTGGATACATAATTTATTAATACAAGTCGACTCAAGCCTAATAATATATAGGTAAGCCCAACAATAATCTTCTTAAGAACCATTGCATTTTTCTTACTGCAATAACTCAAAGTTAGATCCCAAAAGGCCCACAAAAGTGTTGTTTTCAAATATGAGAAAAACATTGACCAATTTTCCTTTGGCCTAGTCTCATTTTTTTTTCCAAGGAAAACACCTCACAGAAATTCCTCTGATTGCTTCCTCATGATCCATGGATGGAAAATGAGGTAATCTTTCGACCTTGATTACAGAGCCTAACCCCAAGGGGATCAAGAGAGTCGAAACCATGACCTCCCTAACTTTGGGGGAGAGATCTCATGTCTGGCTCCTGACCACTTGAGGGTTGGCCTAGTCTCATTTATCATTGCATAATCAATCATAAACTATGCAACAACCTTAGATTCTCTTTTAACTATATGTATTGTTGGTATTTCCAACAATGTTTCTTTAGCACACAAAATTTGAAGGTTTGTAAGCATAGGAAAATAGTTAGGAAAGTAGGACATTTATTTGATTATTGTTGATATGTAATTCCTCAAGCATCTCAAGATTTTAAACAGATCATGAGAGATTTTGTAAGTCAGTGAAATCACTGCTAGCATTCAGCTTAACAAGATTGGGGCTAAGGCACAAACTCTATGGTATAGATACTAGTTCATTGAAGCTTATATCAAGTTCCTTCAAATTGGTTAAAAAACCCATAATTGTTGGGAGGCTCTTATATTGTTATAGTGAAACATTAGGAATTGTAATGATTCAAACTTTTCAATGTGCTTCAATTCTCTTTCTTATATTTGAAGATCCTAGTCTCGAGGCTTATATTCATTAAGCTTCATCAATCATAATACTTCTTCCAGAAACATTATAAAAGGTATCTCAGGGACATAATCTTCAAATATATTTGTGAAGCTGAAAGGTGAATGTTGAACTTTGCGCTTATGTGACACAACCTTCACCTTGCAACGACATGACAAATTTCTCACCTTTATGTCTGCTACACAAATGCTGATATAAAAATTATGTAATTGTTCTTCTCTCTTCTCTTTCCATATAGCTCCATCATTTCCAAATTGATTTGATTGTGTAACATTGAGTACATTAGGTAGCCAGTACTAATATTATTCTCTAAGTATCCTATCAGTTTCATCAACAACCAAATATCAAATATGTTCTAGTGTGAAACCCTCAAGCTAGAAATGTGATCCATCAAACATCCAAGTGTAGCTACAAAACATCCATAGAGATTCTTGAAGTAACCATCTTCATACACTCAGGCTTACTATGATTTTGCATGGAATTCCTATGGTGCTTTATGAAATGAGCATTATAATCTATTATTGAAGTTTTTCCAACTACCAAACCTATCGATAAACCCACTATTTGTGCAATTGCATCAAACACTTTCTTTACTTGTATTGCAAGATGATGAGTAGGAAGAAAAACTAGAGCATGCAGATACCACAAAGTTCACCTTGAATCATACGCTCTTGTGCTATATGTAGATGTTGAAATTGGCACTGAGATTCCAAGGGTGTAATATTGAGTGCCAACAACATCACAAATCTATTGCTCAATGACATACTTCCCTTGTTCGCTTGATGGGATGGAAAGGGTTGTTGTGGTCTATTTGTTGAGTACGATATGTTTAAACTCTATTGAGCATAGGCATTGGGCAAAGCTTCTCTACTTAAAGCCTCAACCTCAGCCAAATTCTCATTCGTTCATTCCTTATCACTTTTCTCTGCCATTGTTTATGCATCTACCTTTTCAAATGTTTTCTAGCCCATGCTTCTTTGCTCGGAAGCCCTAATAATCATATGCTTGTTGTGTCATGTCTTTGGTTGATTGTCATTCTGCTGAGATGTTCAAGTATTACATTGATTCATTTATTCTTTTGATGAAATCATGCATCTTTAATGTTATTGCTTATGGGGAGACTATATTTGATTTGATAAGGTACTAATATAACTATCATAATGTTACAACAAATTCCTTTGGAGGAAATGATTGAAAAAAACAGTGAAGAGAGTTATTTTTCCTAACACCCATGTAGCATATGGAAAACTTGAGACAGTGCCAATAATTGAAGATATTCCCTATGTGTCTATTATTTGCTATGAGAAGACAGGAAAATATCAAAGGAAGCAACTAAGGATCGCACAATAAGCTCAAATCAATGGGTGACTATTTTTAGGTACTTTAATGTTATAGGCTTCGATATTGAAGGTAGCCTTGATGAGTACCCAAGTAGTATAAATTGAACCTTATAAAGATTAACATGTTTGGATTGTGCACAATCTTACAAGAGTTTGATTGTTCCTCGGAGGGTAGCATAAATTTAATCTAGGGCTAAAAAAATTAGGGCAAGCTAGGTTATGAGCATTTAAAAAGGGAATATTGGAACATAATGATTGAGGTTGAATTCCTTGCCAATGTCTTTGATGTTGAGCTAAAGCAAGTTCATGATACTATATAAGAATTATTGAAATTTGTGAATGAATCTTATGAATGTTTCAAGAAAAAACCACTTAGGAAGTAGCATTGTTGAATGGTAATTTTTTCCCTAATTTGTGTGCCATCATGAAAAGAGATGTGTTGTTCCTCCTACTTTTCATCATCCTTTCTTGGGCTATTTTCTAATGGTTACTCAATATTGTGGCATTTCTACTTGTGTTCTAGGGACAACCTTCAACAAAACAATGATTTTGTCCTCTTTCTAGCTCTGCAATAGGTTAGTTGATGACCAAGTTGGGGGTTTCCTTTCATGCCAAGTTTGGCCTTGATTCTGTGCTAATTAAAACAGGTGGATGCATGCTTTTAGATTTCTATTATTATTAAAAGAAATGTGCTAGGTTCAGTTTCTTATGCTTAACATGCATGTGCATGACAGAGGGTGCCTCATTCAACAATTGCACATTGAGTAATCTTGGTTGAGTAATGAGGCTGCATTCACTAGGAGTTACACTCCTATTTCATCTTTGACTCATAGAGGGCACATTACATTAGAGAGGGGTTCTATCCTATTATTGGAATATAGTACAACACCCTTTGAAGGATGGATTTACCACCACTCGTCGACTCCCTCTATAACTCCACCAAACCTACCATTTACAAATATGTACTTGCTACAAGCTTGAAATCAACCATTGCCTTTTGAAAAGGAATTATCACCCATACATCACACAAATCCACCAAGGCATCATACCAAACCTCCTCAAAACATCTCGTAGGCTCACAAGTGAAGAATCCAATGCAACTTGGCTAGCATATCTCTTAGGAGGAATACTTGTTGTCACCGAAGATCTAGGCACTCCTTCCTATTCATGTGCCTTATGTCATGTTCGGGTAAGCCATCTTGGCTTTTTAAATGCTGGAGTAGAAGGTGAGGGCATATCCATCCCTAACATCACCTTGTCCACCCCTGAATCTATCTCATCTCGAGTCTCTGAACTAGTCTTTGGAACAACGTCTTCTTTCTCCTCAATATCAAAGGGAGAATCCTGTGAACTAGAAGATCTCACATCCTCATCAAAATTCACTTCTCTTCTCACAACTGTCTTCTGTTGTGCTAGAATGTAGGTCCTGTAAGGTGTAGAAGTATCATTGTATCCAATAACACAAGATGTTATCACAACATCTCAAATCTCCAAAGAATGCTAACGACCTATCTATATGAAAGAACATATCTCTACATCATAAGCCATCTGCCAAACTCCATCATCCCTCAAGTCAACGTCACATGTCAAGATCTTTGGACACTATTATCACAAAATCTAGCACTTGTGCAATGCCTTCACATGGTGCTTGACTAGTGTAGCTTGACTGGTGTAACATATGGAAGTATTTGCCACTATCACCTAAGCAAGTACTTCCCTAATTTTAGTGAAGGATAGAGATCCAACACAAGGGAGGCTTCCATAGTAACATCAAAGGATCCTATGGGAAGGCTAAACAAGTCTACGATGCCTTATCTTGGTTACTTCACTAGTTAGATCAAGGTTCAAGGGAAGGTCAAGGTGAATGTGTGGGAAAACCCTAAATCATGAGTCATCCATCAAAATACAAGACAAGCATCCACAAGATCACTCTCCAAGAGGTGCGCACAAGTACTCCATGATGAGAAAGTAGTAAAAGAATACTATAGAAGTGATTCTCCACCAGTGGGAGTTATGATTTGCTAAGGAAGAAAGTGCTAGTCTTTTATATGAGGAAACTCTAGTGCTTATGCTCTCACAAAGCCCCGAAAATGCAAAATATTCATGATACAAGGTGGATAGGTCTAGGACGACCCCAAAAATAGCCTATAACATAAATATAACATGAAAATACATCAAAAGATATCCTCAAAATGAAACATGTGATTGTGAGAACCTCCAAAGGTGGTGAATTCATCATCTAAAGGGGTAAAAGAGCGTCTGAAGGCCAAGTCTCTCCATCAAAGGGTGAAAATTATTGTCAAGGGTCACACCTCCTCATCCAAAGGTTACATATCATCATCATTAAGTGCCAACTCATCATCAAAAGGATGCCCTCATGTTAGATTGGCTCTATTATCACAAAATTTGGCACTTGTGCAAAGCCTTCACAAGATGCTAAACTTGTGTAACAATTGGAAGTAGATGCCACTATCACTTAGGCAAGTACTTCCCTCATTTTAGTGAAGCATGGGTCCGACACAAGGGAGGCTTCCCTGACGACCTAAAGGGATCATATAGAAAGATTATCCTACCCTATGGCCCCCTATCTTGGTCACCTAAAGGATAGGCTAGGTCTAGGGAAAAGTGAAAGGTTAGGAAGAGTTTGGAAAAAGTAATTGGTTTATGTGTGAGATAAGTGTTCCAGTGTAATAAATGAAAATTACCAAACCTAACAAATGAACAATCACCTCTAGAAAACTAGTTGTCAAGTAAAAGTCCTGTTGTAGTAAAATTTGCAACAGTTAATAATGTTATATCAGCAAATAATGTTTTGCAACAACAACAAGAAATTATCTCTCAAAATTAGTAAATAAAATCTTAAAATATAATCCTTAATGAGTGGAATAAGATCCAAGTGTCCAACAATGATTTTAACCTTCTTAAACCACACTATTAAATTATCAACAATCCAATCAAGCCCCAATGGTTGTAGCAAACAATTATAATAGCAACAATAAGTTTACTTAGTTTGACAAGCGTCGAGTTAAAATTTGTGTGAGAATGAGGTTAGATACCTAGTTATCCAGTTGCTTTGAGAGAGAGAGAAAGAGAGAGTTTTAACTAAGCTAGGGTTTTAATCATCACTTGCAAACATGAAGACTGGTGTCATTTTTGCTTGGGCAAATGGATTCAATGCAATCACCATAAAGAGAATAGGTGAAGGTTTGAAGGCCTAGGATTATCCCCTCATAAGACTGGGTCAAACCTCAAAGGAAGAGCACCTAAAGTTCATTCTCTTATAAAACCTTTTTGCTGTCACACTCTTTTTGCAATTTCTAGCAAGGAAAATGGATAGAATCAGGTCAAGCCCTAAATATTATCCTCTCATAAACACTAGGTTTTGACCTCAAAGATAAGGTTAGGGGGATATCCTTTCACAATCCCTAATATTATCCTTGTATGCTTAAAAAAATCAAGGTAGATGTGTTGAAATTAGTGTAGCTACAAGATCCATTCTCCGAGAGGATGACATAAGACCCTAGCTGAGATCTAGGGCCCCCAGTGCACTCTTGGGGTTCTTGGTTTGGGACTAAGCAATTGGAGCCATGGAAAAAGACCCTAGTGAGGGCCCCCGGTGTAAGTCCCTAGATGTGTTCTAGGGCCCCTGGATGTGTTCCAAGGAATCCTTGCTCAATCTTTGGATTGATCCTTGGATGTATTCCTTGGTGGTTGATGATGTAAGTCCCTATATGTTTTCTTTGGCCCATGGATGTGTTCCATAGAATCCTTTCTTAAACACTTGGGTTGATCCTTGGTCTTGTACCTTGGTGGATAAAAGACCCTACATGTGTTCTAGGGCCCCCATATGTGTTCTGAGGTATTTTGGTCTGTGACCAGGTGGTTCTTGGTTGTGTACCAAGATGTGATGATGTGTGATCTTATTCTTCTCTCCCGGGATGTTTCATGAGACCTAGGAGTAGCTAGAATATGGACATGACCACATCATTGGTTTTTCCTCTTATGCAGGGATGATAAAAGCTTATAAGTTATCATGAGACATATGTGGACAATTTGCCATTGAAGAAGACCCCTTTGACTTTATCTTGTAGCCTCCCCTTGCTTGAATCTCGTACCCCTTCTTGATTTATGTGGTGTTGGTATTTTATAAGTCACTTTGACTTATTTGACTTTCTAATTAATATTTTTATTATTTAAAAATGTTAATTATTTATTATTTATTATTTTTAAGTGTTTTATTAAACCTAATCCTATCCCTTCCTAAACTATAAAAAGGAACCTACCCCTCACTCATTCTCACACTCACTCCTCATCATCTTTCCTTGGTCTTCTTTCTGCGGCTGCTTCAACTTTGTTCTTTTTGGGTATGGCCTCCTTGGTAGACTCTCTCTATTGTTTTGAGGTGTGAACTCCTTAGATTTCTTCCTCTTGTTGGCTGGAGCTTCATTTTTGGTGTTTTATGTTCTCTCTTTCTGGGTTATGGTGCCATGTATCTATCTTCCTGCTGTGTTGAAGTGTGGAGCCCCTCCTCTTGCTGCCAATGTGTCGTGGCCTCTTCCACTAGTCCTTCTAGGTTGTCGCTAGCCCATTCTAGGCTGCCTCTGCCCCTCCTAGGCTACCTCTAGTCTTTTCCTTGGCTGATGTTGGTGTGTTTTTAGTGTGTCCATTGTCACTTATTGTTTACAACCTCTTGGACCTGTTAAGACATCCCTAAGGTTGCTACTCAGAGATGTCCATTTTGTTGTAACAGTTCTTTACATTTTGACAGTTTTGCTTGGGCTGTTTGGGGTCTCTTTCACCCCCTTGTTTGTCATTGGGGTTTTTCTTTTCAGCCCTGTACTTGATGTTTATTGGTTTTCTACCCTAAGTTTTTCTTGGCAAGACTGGCCACTTATATCATGATGAGATCAAACCCATGATGAGATCAAACCCTTGAGGGTTTGATCCATGACCTTCATAGCTTTTCTAACCAGAAAGAAAGATGACAACTACACATCAGGTACTTTTATTAATTGTTTTTGCTAAGGTAAAGTTTAGATATTGTTTTTCTAATGTTTACATTTGCATCTAGTTCAAGTTAATATTCAGAATTGTTTTATTCTATTCATGATCAGTCCTAGTTTAAGATTAGTTCTCCTTAGCATGTTCAGATTTATATTTTTTGTATTTAATCTACTTCAAAAAAGAAATTCAATTTGCAAGTACCGTATGATGTCAATGCTTCATAAAACCATAAACTTCTGAAAGATCAACAAGCTGATATATAATTGAATCAGTATAAATATTTATAACAGCAATGAATATTTAGCAACAACTACAACAATTATGCCTCAATAATGCTTGAAGAATGACAAGAAATAATAGCCTTCAATTGACAGAATGATAATAGTTGTCAGAAGCAATTATGACAATTTCTAATCAGCTTTTAATCTTGCTTTTAGGATGAATTTTCTGTTGTTATAGATGGTTGTAGCAATCTTTTTCAACAACAACAAATCAGTTAGTGAGTTAGTCTAATTTAAAGTTAGTAGATATCTTAGGGAAGATAGTTTAAGAGTTGTTTGGTCAATCAATCACTTGTGAGGATTGGACTAGTGCCTTTTAGGGTAATGAAGTCAAGGTTAGCAGTGACAACTCTTAGAGGAAAACAACAATGATAATAGATAACCTAAAGGGAGGGATGAGATGATTGAGGTGTTGGTAACCTAAGGCCTCAATGTCTAAACCCTAGAAGGAAAGATTGCTAGAAAGTAAGTAACCTTAGGCCCTAGTGATTTCCTTCTTCCATAGATTAAAATTGAAGTAAAATGTATGAAGCAAATGAAGTGATGCTACTAGAGTGCTAAAATGGTAGGGCTCTAGTGGATACTTCAAAAAAAGTGTTTTCTAGCAATTTCAAGTAGGTGGAAAATTATAAGGAAAATGATAGTAACATATGCTTCTCCCCTAGGGTTTCAAACTAGCAATTTCATAATCTTTGATTTGAACAAGAAAATTTACCATAACCATTCAAAAATAAATGAAGAATTGCAGATTTACTTACTTCATTGAGAATAATCTAGCAACAAACCCTGGTTGAAGACTTTCCACCATGAAAAAATGCCAAAATACACCCAGAATAGCCTCTCCAAGAAGTTGTGCACCACCTAATTTCATCCAAATACCCTCAAAGAGGGCTGAATTTCAGACCTCACACTTTTGTGAGTCAAAGATGATGAAAAAATGAGAGTTTTATATCTCTATTTATACAATATCAATGACCTTTAATTAAATTTAGGTCAGAAAAGGCCGACATGGCCAAATTATATCAAAAATTCATTTTTTACATAAAATCAACATTTAAAACCCTAATTTGTCTTTAGGGATGACATCATGTCCCTCTTAGGGTGACGTTAGGCCCCATCATGGAATGCTAGGCCTCAAAAGCTGCCACACGTGCCAACCAAGCCGTCCTCATGTCAAAACCCTAATTGGATGACATCAAGGCTTAATATGATGACATCAAGGGCCTTCAAGGGCCAATGTCATGGTGGAAGGGCAATACCCCCTTGGGTATAGGCCTCCAAGAGTGTCTCAGAGGAAAAATTCTTATTCTTTCCTAGTTCCATCCTCTAGTGTCTCTCTACCCCTACCTTGGGTCACAACATCCATCTGGTGGGATTTTAGCCCCATGGAGGTCCGAGCTAATCATCTCCCCATATGTACCTTTCCACTGGGCATGGTCCTACAACAACAACAAGAATGCCCTCCATGGGCTCATAAGTCACATGGATCATAACAATGTCAATCACGTCCAATAATCAAATTACCCAAACATGTGCATCAAACCCCCCTTTACCTAGACAAATGCTCAAAGACGTTATGTAGTTTATCAAGCCAAGTTTGGAGAGGGTCTCAAGATGTCCTATTGGGATAATCCTCCTCAAGTTTGGGGTGTTTCCCACATGAAGACCAATCTAGGTCATGTAGGTGTATGAAATGGTGTAGGTAAATGTTTGGGTAAGGGGTGTAGTGATAACAAGGAAATGTAGGTCTTACCTGTTGGTGCCTTTGTAGAGGGTGAGATGCAACTTGTCATAGATGCCATTGTTTCCTAGCCCATTCAATTCATTTTATTCTTTGTCTTATTGCTTTTTCTTTTCAATAGAATAGTTGGGGGACACTGCCCTAGCGTGGTGACCAGTGGTGACAACGTTACCCACAAGCACTTCACGGAAATGAGAAGGTTGGCTCGTGATGAGACCCCCTTTCTCTTGGCTACGCCACCAAGAGCCACTACCTTGGTTTGGTGACCAGATAGATGGTAGTGTCATACCGTTACATGCCCATGGACCTAATAGGCCAGCTCATGATGAGACCTCCTATCCACCAACTAGATCTTGAGTTTATTTTATTTTACGGGTCCCCTTTTCTTACTGAGATTCCATTTATTTCTTTCTCGAGAATCCTTGGGCGAAGCATCTCAAGGTTTCATTGGATTTTAACTTTTTCCAGCTACTTTTACCCTCTGGGCCTTTAGCCCCTTCTTCCCACAAGGAAAAGTAAAATCCTTACTAGCTTGGCAAACCCAATGCCCGATCCAAGGTAGGGGAATATGAGAGGGACAATGATGAAAAGTGGTAAGTATGGAAGGAATGGACGATGACCTTTCATAGACCCACCTAGTGACAACTCATCTCTAAGGGAACCAACTTACTAGGGAATTCTGTCACCCCCCCAGGTATGAACAAGTTAAAGAGAATAATTTCCAAGCAAACATTATGAAGCAAAAGAGAGTTCAGTGCACATATTCAAATGCTTTGAAAATCACAGTGACACATACCATGATACCCAGACTCATTACCTCATGGAGCAAGACCCACTGCTACTTCAAGATCAGGCCGATGGGATGGATGCTACTGCTATTGGTCGATAGGATGCACTGAAGAAAAGATGGGCCCTCCGGGGCCAAGCTCAAGTCATATGGCTCTTGGTACTCCATGTTTAGGACATGTGGGCCTCGAGACATAATCTCCTTAGTTATCCATAGGATAGGGGATAACATCTGGCTCCAAATTGGGGACATGTGCTCACCGTAGAGCGCATGAGAACCTCAACATCTCTGGCATGACCTGTAATCTGCTAGATTTAAAAAAAAAAAATTAGTAATATTTTGGGGTGGTGATATCACCTCTGTCTCATATATGATACAAAGAAATAAACGTAAGCAAGCATATATATACAAATTAATATGAAACTACTCTAGCATGATATGCAAATGGTATATACAATGAATGCAAATGCCTACCTAACTTACCTCTACTTACCTGTTGGTTAATGCCAGGTGTAATCAAATAGCTAGTGAAACCATCCTAGCAATGTCTCAAGATACCTTCCTATGTGCTTCATCATAAACCAAAACAATGATAAGTCAAGCACAAAAATAACATGAGTTAGAAAATGTATTGTATCATCAGAAATCATAAATTCTAGCTCATGGAGGTGGGAGGGAGGAACAAAATTATGGCAATTCACACTCTTAGGAAAGTGCTCAATCCATCTCATAATGGGATCATGAAAAATCAAAGGTTCAAAAGACCGACTCAAAGAGTCTGAAAGATGGCTACCTTGGACATCTTCGCATCCTAAGGTCTGGGATGGAACTAGTAGGAACCGGGAGGGTGATTGACAACTTAAGGGAAGGTTGAGAGACTGAGATAATAAAATTATTCTTAAGGTATTCAAACTACCCTTTAATTCTAAACGTAGGCTTTTCCCTGGAGAAAATTCAAGACAAGGGACATGCTTCCCAACTACACCCTTAGTTACAAAGCGAGGTAAAGTAATCAAAGGGGGTTGGAGAACCTTGCAACAAGTACCATGATATGGGCAAGCAATGTCCTCACCTCTATTAAGATCTAAGCACAAAAGTGGTTGATATTCTTCTTCATAGAATAAATCCAAGTGCTCAAATGAATACTCATCAAAATCTTCAAGGTATTGAAGATTTTCCAAGTGCTAACAAGATGCCAACTAGGTCTATCTTTGATATCAAGTTGGCTCTAAGTTTCAACTGCCAAACAAGGGTTTTCTACTATTTTTTAACAACAAATTGTTCAGTAACTTCTTTGTTGTTCTGTTATGGTTACATAGGCCAAATGGGTGCTCTAACATGTAGTTTTTTCACAAGATGTTAGCACATGCATACCATAAGCTATATAACACACCTAGAGATGTTTTAGAGCTGAAATAATGTTGTTCTAAACACTAACATACATGAAAATGAACACAGGTATTTTTGTTCAACATGACCATGGATAACCCCCCCGAGGGAAAACAAGTTTGGAATGGAAGTATATATAAGTGGTGTCTAAAGCATGAGATACAACAACAAATACAATATGATGGAACCTATATACCAATCAAGCTCCTCTCAAGCTATGCCAAAGGATCCAAGGAGATATGCACCCAAGTTTAGTGCGCCCTCTCCTCTTGTTGCCAAATCTGATGAAGTGAAGTGCCCTTGACCTTGGATGCTCTAAAGAAGAAACCCTTGCACCACAATGTGCTCTGGTATGCTACCTCTCCACTGAGACACTCAGATATGACTTCTTCTAACTGTAGATTCTCCCTGCTAGTGATGCACCCTCCTCCTCAAGTGCACCCTCCTCCAAGCAAGTATGACCACCATCAAATAATAGAGACCCAAGCTCCCAAAGCTCCTCCATGCAAGGAAGCGCCCAAGATGCCCTCTTCCAATGCCTCCATTCTCAAGCTCGTTCTCTTCCTCCTTCTCCTCAAGTGAACATAAAAGTGAATGAATGAGCCTTCCTTTGCCATTGCGCCCTACTTAAGGATGCATAAGGAAACCTAAGAAATGAGTGGATGAGATCATATCATCCCATCCTAAGTCAATGGTTGAGATCATCTCAAGTAAATCTCAACTCAAAACCCACTTTACTTAAGTTTCCATAGTTTCACTTTATGTCTCTTAATTCACCCACAAAATGAATTAATTGTCATTTTAGGCTAAAATGACCAAATTTCACTTTTGACTTAAATCTCCTAAGTCAAAGTTAAATTAGACATAAAGTACATGGTACAAGGTACAAAGTACTTCCCACATGTGTTTAGAAGCTCACAAACACAAGGGGACCACTTTCCAAGGTACCAAATTCTCAACACTCCCTCTTATCGAGGAAAGTGCCCTTCACCACCAATCGCATCCCTGCAGTGGATATGGTTTCCTATTGGAAAATAATCGGTGAGTATGGTTGTACCTTGATCAATGAAAGTAGTCTAACATAGATCTTCTCAATCTGCGTGATCCATAGATGGAAGTGTCTCTCCACCTATCCAAGATCACCTAGATCTTGGTATCAAACCAAAGATCTCCACCTTGGTCTCTCGCCAAGGATTTATACCTCCTGGAATCTCGCCAACGGTCACTACTCTTGGCATCTCACCAAGAGTCACTCTCTTTTCATCTCACCAAGAGTCTCCCCCTCTTGGTATCTCACCAAGAGCACCTGGATCTCGGCATCTCACTAAGAGCACATGGATCTCGACATCTCACCAAGATCCTCAACTTGGCATCTCGCCAAGTAGCTTCCACCTAAAGTGGAACCAAAATCGGATATGCCTATCTCTGTAGCCAAGTGAGGCTCAAGCCTCTGTGGTGCCCTACCACTCCTCCTCCTCAATCTCTGATGCTCTAAATCCCTTGCACCAATCCTTTGTCTTGACAATTCTGAAACTTAAGTTGTCTTGGGTGGACTAGTCACCCCTTATGATGGTTTCCATGAAAACTGAGTCTGAGCTCCCTTTGAATCACTACTATGAGTCAGTAGGTCCTCCTCAAATTTGTCTTCCCACCTGATATCGGATGGTGTAACAACAGACAAAGTAGTCACGAATGCAAACTCTCTTGCAAACTGTTCATCGAACTCAATTTCCTCTGTTGTCGCTGCTAAAAATCCTGCAGCTTCTTCTTCTTCTTGGGACACTGTCCTACATAGTGACCCATCTCCCTACAAGAAAATCATCTCATTGTGCTCATGTCTCTCTTTTGACACTACTGTTCTCTCCTCCCTATGGTGGGGCCCCAAATTTGGGACCCTGTCGACCTCCCTGATCGACTGTCTTCTTTCCTTTTGTCCAAACTTCAAAGAGCAAGATCCTCATCACCCTACACTGTCTGTTGCTATCCAGAAGCCTCTAATACAAGTCTAGTCTCCTCCTAAATGAAATCATCCCACATCCTCTCCCAAGTGGGCATGACCTCCCTAGAAACAATGCCACGAACGAATAATCACCTCAAAGGAAGATGACTCACCTCATTCTCTTCATCTTTTGCAGGAGAGATAAGATCTTGGAGAGCTTCATAGGACAAAGGAGCAGTTACTAATGCTTCATCTTCATAATTCACTTCTCTAGTTAAATCCTCACTGTATTCTATCGAATCATGGGAAAAATCTTGTTCCTCCTCAAGGGGTTGACAATTTTCTTCATAAATCTCTCCTATATTAGAGGGTTCTTGGTATTGAGTATGGTATACATCCCTGAGATATTCCACAATCTCAGTGGTGAATCCTTCCTTCTCTAAGGCTATTGTGAGATTTTGAAGGGCATCTTCATATGTCTAGCATCATGGTTTGACAAATTAAATAAACCTACTGATGAGGTCCACGAAAGATGATATACCCCTATCTTTGCAACAACCCTTAAACCAATCTTGCAAAAATGATGGCAGAGAAAGTATGAACAATTTTACCAGAACATCCTCCCCTTCCCATTCTATCTCATTTATATACTTCAAGAACTCCACAATGTGAGTAATTGGGAGGCCTCTGACTCTTGGAGATTTGTTCAACCATTTTTCATTAAAGAAATGCGGGTGTCCTTGAAATTTTTTGAAATCAATAGTCGGATACACCTTTTCCCAGGGCACCATGATCCCATAACTTGGAAATATCACAAAATTGAGAGTAAGATGGCACCTTGGAAAAGGTTAGTGGAGTCACCGGGTAATTTTCTTGAAACTATCAAAGGGATGAGGGGATCGCCCTCAGTGGAGTCGCCATGTAAGCTTTGTAAGATAAAGGCTTTTGGGAAAAGGCTTACCCAAAAAGTGTCGTCCTTGAGGAATATTGACTGAGTGTTCCCTGACAACGGTGCCAAAATGTTATCACACAATTTGTAATTGCCCAATGCCAAAGGCAAGTGGATACTGAATTGGCGTAAAAAGGAGGATAACCTATCACTATCACCTTAATAGGAAACCTCTTTCTATTTAGGAGTATATCACAGTACCCTAGGGGAGACGTCCCTAGTGACCTGGGAGTTTGAGAAGGATAAGGTAAAATCTATAAGAAAGTCCCACCCCTCTCACAGGTCACTTTGATCAAAAGTTCCAAGGTTTTATTGAGATGAAGAAAAAGATAAATTAAATGTACATGCCCAGAACAAGATAACACGTAGAAAAGAAATGCAATTTGCAAGTACCAAATGATGTCAATGCTTCATAAAACCATAAAATTCTGAAAGATAAACGAGATGATATAGAACTGAAGCAGTATAAATATTTATAACAACAATGAATATTTAGTAACAACTACAACAATTATGCCTCAATAATGCTTGAAGAATGACAAGAAATAATAACGTTCAATTGACAGAATGATAATAGTTGTCAGAAACCATTATGACAATGTCTAAACATATTTTAATCTTGCTTTTAGGATGAGTTTGTTGTTGCTATAGATGGTTCTATAAATCTTTTGCAACAACAACAAATTATTTAGTGAGTTAGTCTAATTTAAAGTTAGTAGAAGTTAGTAGAAATCTTAGGGAAGATAGTTTAAGAGTTGTTTGGTCAATCAATCACTTGTGAGGATTGGACTAGTGCCTTTTAGGGTAATGGAGTCAAGGTTAGTAGTGACAACTCTTAGAGGAAAACAACAATGATAATAGATAACCTAAAGGGAGGAATGAGATGATTGAGGTGTTAGTAACCTAAGGCCTCAATGTCTAAATCCTAGAAGGAAAGATTGCTAGAAAGTAAGTAACCTTAGGCCCTAGCGATTTCCTTCTTCCTTAGATTAAAATTGAACTAAAATGTATGAAGCAAATGAAGTGATGCTACTAGAGTGATACAATGGTAGGGCTCTAGTGGATACTTCAAAAGAAGTGTTTTCTAGAAATTTCAAGTAGGTGGAAAATTATAAGGAAAATGATAGTAACATATGCTTCTCCCTGTTGTCGTCCTAATACACACTTGCAAATGTGAGCAAAGTCCAGCTCACTTAGTGTGTCCTTGGAGGCACAATGCCTAGATTCACAGTCCACACTATCACCTTGACTGGAACCTCTTCCTTCTAGGCTTACTCCTAGGGAAGCCAAGGGGGGCAGACCCTAGTTGCTAGATGTGATTTAACTTTGAAGTTCTAGGAGTTGGTTTTAATTTGTTAAAGGTTAAGGGGAGAACTAACCTATGATGCTAAGGCAGCAAATGCAAAGTGCACGATTTTCAATGACAAGAAAATCCTTTTTCCTAAGTCAACTAAGACTAGTGCCTAAGGATTGGGCAAGGGGTCAACTATGTTTGAGGGTGTTGAATTACAAAAGATTACAAGTATAAGATTGCAACTATTCCACAACAAGAAGATACAAGTACTTACAACAATGAAGATAGATATCACAATACTTACATAAGATACAAATAGACAAGATTAAAAATGCTTAAATGTGAGAAAAAGATATCAAAACATTTAGATCATTCACATAAAGCCAAGCATGCCCCAATAGCACTTACTCTATTGGACTGCTTTTCAATGGAAACCACTAAAGCACTCAAGACTCAAAAAGATGATGCCTCCAAATGGGATGCACAACTTCTTCTTGAATCACACCACAAGAGCATAGATTGAAAGATAAAATATTTGGAAGATAAATGCTCAAACCAAACTTCAAAGATCTAACACTTAGATTATCAACCACAAGATAGCATAAAATATTGATAAAAGTAAATGTGCTTGCAAAATAGACTTCTAAACAACCATCAGAAGATATTCCAAAGTAAATATTGTCTAGGAGACTAAGTGGTTAGGAGTTGTTTAAAGATTTGATAAAAAAAAAATTCCCTCCCCCTAACTAAGTGTTGAACCTTAATCCTCCTCCTCCTATTGCCAAATGACTTCCAGATGCTCAAGATAGTAAGGCAACGAGGCCCACCCTAGCTTTCACGGTCAGCCCTAAAGTAAGAGTACTTCCCAGAGAGGACACACACCTAGTGCGCCACGAGACAGTCCCCTACCACTACCCTCCATTGTTTTCCTCAAACCCGTTTTAGATGGTGAAGATGGTGGAATTAGATTGTCCTAGTTGTTCTAAAATGTTATTATGACTTATGGGTAAGTCTTAATATGTGTTATGAGTGTTTTAGATGAATTTTGGGTGCCCAAAAATAGTGATTTATCCTCAAAACCGAAACTTAAAGTGACTATTGTGAATGTGTTATAACTTATGAAATTGTAGCATGTAAACACATATGAACTTGCAAATATAAGCTGAAAATTATAGAGACATTCAAGTCATCATGTGATAACCCATAACATGTGTTAAGTATATGAAAAGATGTGCTATGAAGAAAGAAAGAACAACTTGCCAAATGGAACAACACTTGGGGTTACTCTGCCAAGGTGTAGGCAATTAAATCTTAAGCAAAACTTGAAAAAGGCAAACCACTCACAATGGCACAAGGTGGAGGTCAAGCCTACCAATATTGTTCCAAACAGGGTTGTAAAAGAAAATATAACAATTATTAAACTATGCTAGCCACACAACCTTGTCTTGTGGACAAGTGGGATAAGAAATAAAAAAATGCTTCAAAAGGAAATCTATCTTCTAGCCCAACGATTTTGGGGGGTTGGCTTAACCAATCACTCTCCCAAGGTGTAGGCAATAATAACTTGTTGAAATGAAATATGAGAATGCAAAAATGATATAAGAGAATGCAAGCCTCAAGGGAACTTCCCGAGGGCTTGCTACAAGGTTAAAAAAGATGAGAAAGAGAAGGGGAAAGTTACCCAACCAGTGTGGAAGATTTTGAAGTGTTGTATGGATGGATTTGAGCAGCATATCCCCTTGTTTATGGTAAGAACCTGCAAAAACCAGCAAGCAAATGCTTGCTAGAAATGTTGCACAACACACCAAAGTTAAGAAAAAATTATGGTTTTTACGTAGAAAAATTTCACATAAAATCTCCAAATGAAAGTATAATTTATTTGACCTATCTAAGATGATTAGTTTACTGAAATATGAATGGAAAGTGAACAGAAAAATAAGACTACAAAGCTTGGAGTTTAAGAGGGCTTTGAGGGAAGACTCATTCCCGAGGCTTTCCCAACAATCCCTTAAAGTGAACCTGCAATACTCAAGGAAAAACGTGACGCATGGAAATAGATAACAAGCTTGAATAGACTAACAATTTGAAATACTTCAAACCCTTAGTTATCCAACAAGTATAAACCAACAAGAATATTCTTTGCTAATCTACTCTAGTAAACTACTTTACCAAAGATCTAGTCAATGCTACACAAGAAACTTAAACATCACAATGTCACCTCATATGTAAGAATCCAACCCGAATACTCTTGGTGTTTCCAAAATCCTCCAAATATTTATTAATCAAATGGGAGAGTGTTGCAGCAACAAGTTGCTCCAAGACTCTCAAGAGAAAATGAGATGGAAGCAAAAGGCAAAGAACAAGAGAGATGGGGAGAAATTTCAGTAGAGTAACCTTAGCTCAAAAAATGGTGAGTGAATGAATGAGGAGAGGCTCTATTTATGGCTCAAGAGGAAAAGTGAACCCTCTTGGATGAGAGCCATGTGTCGAAACCCAAGCAAATGAGAGAATCTCAAGGAGAGGGGCGCCTCACTTAGGGTTTTGGCTTGGATTGATGATGTGGCATGTGAGTTGGAGTGTGGGGACAATGAAATGGTGATGTGGGAGGCTAGGAGGGGCGCACTACCCATGGGAGGGGCCCACAAGTCAATTAAATGGAGTTTCTAAAGGTTTATGGTGAAGGGGGGTGCAAATCTCCCTAGGGGGTGTGGGTATTTAGTGAGTGGGTTGTGTAAGGGGGTGTGTAAAGGTTAGGGAGTGGGTTGGGTAGGTTAGGGAACATCTTTCATGCCTTTATCCACTTTACTTCACCCCATTAACTTCCAAAATTACAAAAAATGACATTTCAGCAATGTCATACTTAGCAATTAAAATTGTTGTTTTAACTAACTGACACTCTGGGTGGACAAATGCTTAGCAAAAGTTGTCTGACTGTGATGAAACTTGGCCCAAGGGTGTAGGGGGTTCCTTTCCATTTATTTTGAGCACAAATACCCCTATCAAAATCCCAATGACCTAGTTTTTACAATAATGCTAAAAAACATTTAATTAATTAAATAATTAAAATCCCAACCTTAGGAAAATTAATTAAATTTAATTAATTAAAAAAACCCTATCTAGGCTCGATGAAATTCCGCAAAACTTTCTACAATGTCTAACATGGTCATTTACATCATTCCTAAACAATAGCTACCAAAGGATGAGACCATTAGAACATTGTTCACCACTTTGGAGGAATTATTGCAAGTGTGAGGGAAAAACTCAAGGGAAATCAACCAGGTTGAAAAGCCCAATTGATAACCCGAGGATAAAAAACCCTCAGTGAAAATAACTCTCCCAATGAAAACATCCCAAGGTACCTGAACTAACTATGATCCATGCAGACCTATTACATTATTAACCCACGCAGGGGTGCGGAAATTCCATTTACAAATTTTTGTGCTAGAGGCATAAATTGCCTAGTAGAACCAAACCGTCTTCAACACATTTGCATCTGATGATGCATATCTTCATGGCACATGGATTTGACCCCCTAGTTGAATAGGTAGTCAACATCTGGCTCCACATGGGGACGTGTGTTCGATCTTCTCACATGAGATGTAGAGCATACGAGAATCGAGCATCTACAAAGAGTGCTCACCAATAACCAACATGAGGATACATATAATGAAATATATGCTTTTAACAACATCTACATAATGAAATATCCAAAGTACAACATTATAACTACAAAATGAAACTATGATACAGAAATAATTCTAAGTTCATATCAACATCATGAATAAAAAATACAAAATTGAATTACAAGGAAAAGTGTTAGAGATACGTTACAGAGGGTGTCCCTTTGGACACCAAGTTGCCATATGAAGAAATACTTCAAGGAGGGGTCCTCTCACTAGCATGTATGACTTTATGTATTCCCACTGGCTGAGAAGAGGTTCTAGAAGACTGATACACTTTATGATGACTGTTTATTCTTTCATCAGAATCTCGGTTTCTAACCTTAGGCCACTTGGGGCAGTTCCCCTTAAAAAATTCTGATGGTTTTCCATAGGTGCCAAGTGCAAAATTTATGAACTTATTTTTCTCTCAAAAGGCTTGGCATACCTTTTACTAGGGATGAAATACTTTATTTTATCCATGTTAACCTTATCATCCTTAGTAATTCCCATCAGATTCTCATTACTTATTCTATTTTTTACTTTCCCAACCTCTGCTAGGTAAGGAGGATGTGGCCCAAGAATCCCATCTAACTGTTTCCGACATTTAACTGATTCCATTGATGAAGGTTGAGCTGATGACACATCTTCATCTGATAAATCCAACTCTGACTTTGATTCTGAAGGAGGCAAACTATTATCTATCTGATCCATACTTTCCTTAAGAAAAATCCCATCAAAAGAATCCATGGGGTCCCAAACATTGCAAATGCTTGGGGTTTTTCTATTAAGTCCCATCTTGGTAAATGGCGAAGTATACTCTATCTCATAACATCCCATTTCAACTTCCCGAAAAAACAATCTCATTTTCCTTTTTCCTAGGGTCTTCCACATGATACTTTCTTTCCAACTCTCTATTCAATCTAAACTCTAAACCATTTGGAGTTGGAATGGTGGCATAAGTTAAGTCCATTTGTAAACTACCACCTAAATCTGTAGCTGTCTTTTTGTTTAGCAACATACCCCAAGTATCAGACACATCAATTACAACAATGTCCATCTCAATCATGATATCTGGGAATGCAGCTAAGTGTACTTGTAACCCCTTAATCAAACCATGCACCTCGATTGTCCTACTATCCATAGCACAATTGTTATGATAAGGTCTAGATATTCTTAATTTCAATTGTTCCATTACTTTCTTAGTCATAACATTTGAAGTGGATCCTAAATCTAGCATACAATTATGAAGAATAAAATCATTCACGAGCAAGGATAGGAAAAAGGGTCTATTCTTTTGATTTCCCCTATCCATATTTTGTAGAATCACAAGTGCATCCTGATAAGTTCTTGTTGGTGGAAGGACAACACTTTTCTGAGAAGCACAATCTATGGCCTTGAGCAACTTCTCCCTCTAAGAAGGAATCTTTATTATTTCTAACACTGGCACCAACACCTTTGCATTACTTAACCATCCTCCTAAGTCAATGTTTAATTATGAACTTGCATACATGTTTGACTTAGGGGGAGTTGGGGCTACCTTGGGAATGTTTGCTTGGTTTTTGTCTTGACTTTTTTTCCCATTCCTTTGATAGGTAATGCCTTTAAATTTATCCATTTCAGCTACTTGTTGTGGAGTAGGCTTAGGACCAAACCTTTCTGTTACTTTATCCACCACAACATCACCCATGCAATTCATGTCTTCTACTCCCCCATCTAGTTCATCAGAATCCATCCAATCATACATGCCAACATTAAGCTCATGACCAAACAAATTAACTTGTTCATTCGAAGATCCATAAGGTCACGTCTCATCATAAATGTGAAGGAAAACTTGGCAAGTCAATTCATCATGGAATTGCTCACAAGGTCTACAATAATGAATAGCCTGGTGGTCAACCCATTTAGTGGATTCAAATGGGTTTGGTGGTCTTTGATATTGGGGAGGGATCTTCTTAGGCCACTTGTCATTTGGCCTATGTTGGGGTCCACTAGGTTGGCTGCTTTCCATGACTATCAACCGATTTTGCATGGCATTCATCTAACTAACATATTCCTTCAATTGATTAGCATGATTAATTTCCATTTGTTTAATCAATTGAGTGAGCTCCTTAATTCCATCATTAGAGGGTTTCTGAGTTTCAACATTTTTCTTCTTCTTATCATAAAGTTGGGAAGAAGACCCTCTAGTAAAACCAAGAATGTTAGACTTCCTAGAATCTAGCATATTCTATTCAATTTTTATAGTTGTGGCTTGTGCTGATTCTAAAGTTTGAGGATCCTTATCCCTTAAGGCATACCTCATTTTGCCTTCAAATGCCTCGATATAATAAATCAAAATTGTTGCATCGGAGGGCTTAATGTCCCTATGAAGGCTCTTCACCAAGCTATTAAACTTAGTGTTAAATTCAACCACAGTTTCATTTTCTTTCTTTTGGCTAGTGGTGAGAGCAGCAAGCTGAAATCCATGTTCCTTTTGATCACCCCATCTTTTCCTAAACTCATTCAGTATTTCCTCAAGTGTGCTAAACTTAGCTGTGGAAAAATCACTAAACCATTCAGCAACATCTCCTTCAAGAGAATATGCAAACAATGTGATATTTACGTCTTCTTCATCATGACCCCTACAATATCTTTCCACACACATCTGAAAGTTGAGTATGTGGGACTTGGCACTTATAGCATTGTTCCCCTGAAAGGTAGGAAACTTGTCAACGACCTTCTCAGGAACTGCATGAGGGGAACCTTGGATTGCTGCAAAGTTCAAAGGTCTCAAAAAGATACTCATGGTTAAGTTAGGATTATTAGTGGGATTATTAACAGTTTGTTGATTATTGTTTTGGAACAAGTATTGGATATCAGTGAGTGCTTCTTCCCTAAGACTTTCAAGTAGCCTTCTAGGAGAAAGGCGATTTAGCCTCCTCCTATAAACCTTTTCAGGTTCAGGAAAATAATAAATCACTCCTTGTGAAGTGCTCCTAGTAGTATACTTGACAGATTTTTTCAATGGAGTCGCCACTTGGAAAGGAAACACACAAAAACAACCAATAAAAGTTCAATGAATTTTAGGAACTAAAGTTTTTATTACTTAGTTCATAAAAATTATTAAGTTAAGTCATTTTGACCAAGGATAAATGACTTATTCCCGGCAACGATGCCAAAGATGTTGCCATCCTAATACACACTTGCAAACGTGAGCAAATTCAATCTCACTTAGTGTGTCCTTGGAGGCACAATGCCTAGGTTCACAGTCCACACTGTCACCTTGACTGGAACCTCTTCCTTCTACGCTTACTCCTAGGGAAGCCAAGGGGGGAAGACCCTAGTTACTAGATGTGATTTAAATTTGAAGTTCTAGGAGTTGGTTTTAATTTGTTAAAGGTTAAGGGGAGAACTAACCTATGATGCTAAGGCAACAAATGCAAAGTGCAATATTTTCAATGACAAGCAAATCCTTTTTCCTAAGTCAACTAAGACTAGTGCCTAAGGATTGGGCAAGGGGTCAACTATGTTTGAGGGTGTTGAATTACAAAAGATTACAAGTATAAGATTGCAAC
>ML792151.1:123184-152063 GCA_009831015.1 Picea engelmannii | reverse complement strand
GTTTGAAGTTTCCTTACGAAGTTTATCTCATCTTCCTCTGAGATATACCCTGATCCTTCTGTTATTTGTACTTCCTTTTCTTTTGTAGAAGTTCTAAAGACTGCTTCTTTGACTTCAGATGGTCCTCCTCTTCTCATTTCATAAGCAGTTAGTATGCCATGTAGTTGTACCATAGTAATATTTTGAAGATCCTACTTTTCTTCAAGAGCTGATACTTTTGACTCAAATTTTGCAGTTAGAGATCTTAAAATTTTTTCCACCAAAGTAGATTCAGTTATTGTTTCTCCCAGATTTCTCATGCGATTTACAATATCATCAAGATGTAAAAAGAAATTGGCAATGCTTTCCTCATTATTCATTTTAAGATTCTCATATTGAATTCTGAGAGTTTGCAGTTTAGCACTTTTTACCTTTGCATCGCCTTCATAACTCAGAATGATTTTGTCCCATATGTCCTTTGCTGTATTCAGTTGCATGACTTTGACAAATTCTGATTCAATTAGACTTCCTAACAGAGCATTGACTGCTTTTGCATTTGTTTCATAGGTTTTTCTTTCAGTTGGATATGTTGGTACTGCAGATGGATATTGATATCCTCCTTCAACAATAGCCCATACATATGCTCCCAAAGACTGAAGATAAAATCTCATCCTTGTTTTCTAGAAGATTAAATTGTTTCCATTGAAGAGTGGAGGCCTGATAGATGCTAATCCGTCTTGATTGCTCATTTTGATTGATCTTCCTTCTAGCAGCTAAGCCTTTTCATAAGGACCTAGCTCTGATACCAATTGTTGAGAAATACTGAGAGGGGGGGGTGAATCAGTATTTTGAGCAATCAATTGATTTTCTCTTTTATTTCACTAAAAACCTTAGGCTACTTTGTAGAGACCAGCTATTGTATAGTCTTAAGAAAACAAGAGTGCATCCAGAGATCTTATTATGAATTTCTTCATTCATCAGATGCCTATTAAGCAGTAATTCAGTGCAGTAATAAAAAAATAAACCAACACACATGAGTAAGACACATGAACACCAGGATTTTAAGGTGGAAACCCAAATCGGGAGAAAACCACCGCTGTCGTTGTCTCTGTCTTCAATAATTATTATTAAGAAAATGTTTTACAACAATGTACTAGTGCAGACTCATACTAGTACGCAGGCTTCTACCTACAGAAGGCTGCAACCTTCTCTCGTTTACCAGCCTTTCCTGGAAGGGAGCTTCAACCCCCTGAAGATAGCACCAGTTTCTACTAGTAGGATGCTTCTACTGAAGACTTTTACCCTCAGACTCACTGCTGACCGCGTTTCATCTATTTTCACACTGGATCAGGCAGTTTCAACCCCAGATTCACATGTGTTCTATGCACTGGCCATCATCTTCTTTTAGAAGAGACAGTTCTAGCATCTTATTAATACTTGTATTCCGAAATCACATCAATACATAATTTTCTAGTGGCTATGACAACAACTGCAATTATCTCTAAAGGAAACACAGATCTACTGATTTGCAAGACAACTACAAAAGCCTCTAAAACATACATTAAACAAGACAATAAACCTGGAGACGATGCCTTTGCTCTCCTAGTTGCTCAACCCACTGCAAAGAACTCTCTGTCAATGTAGATCTACCACCCAACTACCACAATGAGGTTCCTCCCTCCTCAAACCTTCCCGGCAGCCTGCACAAATGATAGCAGCAACCTGTAGATGTCTCTTCTATCAGGAACTGGCCTCCACGTCCTGCAAAAGGACCCCTACCACCAATCAAAATCCTTACCACTCTACTTTGCTTGCCGATGCACACCTAGAAAATGGGCATTGACCCCTTCTTAAGACCATGGGTCAAAACATTCACCACTCCACGATCCCTATTGCTCTGGGTCCATATTTATTGCTCTGGGGAAATTGGGTCCCACATAAAAATTTGAATTAAACCTACGTGCCCATTTTAAATCGGGTTTCGACATTCCTTATGTAATAGTTTATTTGACTCTTGAGTTCGCGATTTGTCGATCCTCGACTTCCTTCGTGCTCTTGACACGCATCCCACCGAATGGACGGCTCAGATTCCGCGTCGGGGTTTCCTCCCCAATCCTTCATTCACGAGAATACCGATTTGCCGATCGTCCAAATCTCGACGCTCCTTTGAAGGAAATCAATGGTCCAGATCTCATTCTTGCTCTAATGGCTGCGATCAAATCGCGAAATTGCATATCGCGATTTCGGAGTTTTCGTTGTCAAGTGAATTGAACATTTCAAAGTCCCGATCCTCAATTCTCGATACTCTGCTGACATCACTCGTGGTTTGACACGTGTTAGATATTTCCACGTGTCACTCTGATTCGTGACTTTCATGTGCTTGAAGTTTTGAATCTGCCTGACACCTGTCATTACCTGGTTGTGCCACGTGTCCCTATCTGACGTGATTTGGATCGGCAGTCTAGATCTCATGTTGATCTGACGGTTCAGGTTCAGTCAGGATTTCTTTCATCGCGATTTCAGAGTTTCTGTTGTAATTGAACACGGGACTCGTGAAACTCTGATTCCCGATTCTCTGATGAGAAAAACTCCGACGATGCCCTATCCTTTGCCACCTGTCCTTGCAGATGGATGGTCCCTATTCCTCCGGGATTTCAAGACTTTCGATGGCTCGACTCACTTGTCACCGGGATCCCCAATTTCCCGATGGCCAATATCCCGATGCCTCACCATAATGCTGACGTGTGTCCTGCCCAGATCAACGGCTAGGATTCTCTCTCCAATATCCCGATGACTTGTCCGGGATTTCTCCTTTGCACAGTAGGACTTAACCCCTACGTGACTCTTACAGATCCGACGGTTGTCGGGTTTTCTTCTTAGATCCTACGGCTCATATCTGTTCTCCCTCTCTGCGTTCCTCCCAAGGCTTAACCTTCGTGTACCTTCTGCAGATCCGGTGACTGACGGGTATCTGCTTCCAATCTGACGGCTCAGATCACTTCTTCTGCATGCCTACTCCTGCACTTAACCTCTACGTAGCTTCTACAGATCTGACGACTGTCGGTGACCCTCTTCAGCGATCATACGCGCCCATCCAAAACTCAACCATACACTGATTTTCTTACATGAAAACTCTTGTTCTTCCTTTGTCTCATCCTTTGCCATCAATGACAATATTTCCAACAAGAATCCAACCAAAATACTCTTGGTGTTTCCAAAATCATCCAAATCTTTATTAATCAAATGGCAGAGTGTTGCAGCAACAAGTTTCTCCAAGACTCTCAAGAGCAAATGAGATGGAAGCAAGAGGCAAAGAACAAGAGAGATGGGGAGAAATTTCAGTAGAGTAACCTTAGCTCAAAGAATGGTGAGTGAATGAGTGAGGAGAGGCTCTATTTATGGCTCAAGAGGCAAAGTGAACCCTCTTGGATGAGAACCATGTATCAAAACCCAAGAAAATGAGAGAATCTCAAGGAGAGGGGTGCCCCACTTAGGGTTTTGGCTTGGATTGATGATGTGGCATGTGAGTTGGAGTGTGGGGACAATGAAATGGTGATGTGGGAGGCTAGGAGGGGTGCACTACCCATGGTATGGGCCCACAAGTCAATTAAATTGAGTTTCTAAAGTTTTATGGTGAAGGGGGGCGCAAATCCCCCTAGGGGGCATGAGTATTTAGTGAGTGGGTTGTGTAAGGGGGTGTGTAAAGGTTAGGGAGTGGGTTGGGTAGGTTAGGGAACATCTCTCATGCCTTTATCCACTTTACTTCACCCCATTAACTTCCAAAATTACAAAAAATGGCATTTCGGCAATGTCATACTTAGCAATTAAAATTGTTGTTTTAACTAACTCACACTCCGGGTGGACAAATGCCTACCAAAAGTTGTCCGACTAAGCTAAAACTTGGCCCAAGGGTGTAGGGGGTGATTTTCCATTTATTTTGAGCAGAAATACCCCTATCAAAAGCCCATTGACCTAGTTTTTACAATAATGCTCAAAAACATTTAATTAATTAAATAATTAAAATCCCAACCTTAGGAAAATTAATTAAATTTAATTAATTAAAAAAAACCTATCTAGACTCGACGAAATTCAGAAAAATTTTCTACAATGTCTAACATGGTCATTTAAATCATTCATAAACAATAGCTACCAAAGGATGAGACCATTAGAACGTCGCTCACCACTTTGGAGGAATTATTGCAAGTGTGAGGGAAAAACTCAAGGGAAATCAACTAGGATGAAAAGCCCAATTGATAAACTGAGGATAAAAAACCCTCGGTGAAAAGAACTCTCCCAATGAAAACATCCCAAGGTACCTGACCTAACTATGATCCATACAGACCTATTACATTATTAACCCACGCAGGGGTGCGGAAATTCCATTTACAAAATTTTGTGCTGGAGGCATAAATTGCCTAGTAGAACCAAACCGTCTTCAACACATTTGCATCTAATGATGCATATCTTCATGCAACATGGAGTGGAACCCCTGGTTGAATAGGCGGTCAATACTCCCCTAGGGTTTCAAACTAGTGATTTCATAATCTTTGATATGAACAAGCAAATTTACCATAACCATTCAAAAATAAATGAAGAATTGCAGATTTACTTACTTCATCAAGAATAATCTAGCAACAAACCCTAGTTGAAGACTTTCCACCATGAAAAAAATGCCAAAATACACCAAGAATAGCCTCTCCATGAATGCTAAGCTAACATGAATGCATGATAAAGCAATGAATAACATCAACAAAAGGAAAAAGAAATAAAGTAAAGCAAGCACACAACATGACCTACCTACCCTAACCTACTCTTAGGCCAAGCCTAAGAAGTCGAGTTCCTTATGAAAAATAAGGTTTGAGAAGGGAGCTACTAATGGGTAGTGGTAGTCTCTTTCTCTCTAGCATGGATAAATAAAAGGAACCATTCCCAAACTTCTTCTCAATATTATAAGGGCCTTACCATAAATAATTAAATTCCTTGTGCAAATTAGGCTTACCCTTCCTCTTGTCCCACATGGATACTAGTTTTCCTAGTTGAAAATCTTCCTCCCTTACCTTGGAATCAACCACTTCTTCACCATCTTGATAGGAGAGGGGCTTGACTAGCTGAAACTCAGTGCTCTGGATCCAATTCAACTGACAGTTTGTCCATCTGATCCTGGTTTGAGTTTTATCGCGAGTTGCAACTTGCCTCCTGAAGCCATTCAAGGACATGTGGCCAATTTGGTTTGGGGGCATAAAATCCAAACCGAAAAGCATAACAGAGATCCGTAAGCTCCCACAAGTATTTTTGGCCAAGGCCTAGGAAACTATAGTACCCAAAAATGCCCGACACAGTGTTCTTGAAAATCGACCTCCTCTTCAAAAATTGCATTATGCCTCATTAAGCAAAATCCTAGTGTTGGAGATACTCCAACAAACGATTTTTCAGTCAACGAAATGATAATGGAGGGGCCCCACTAGTTGAAACCCGATGCTCCATATCCAATGCAACTGACGGTTCGTCGATCTGAGTCTTGGTTTGAGTTTTATCGCGAGTTGCAACACGCCTCGTCAAGCCATTCAGGGACATGTGGCCAATTTGGTCCATGAGCATAAAATCCAAACCAAGCAACATAACAGAGTTTCGTAAGCTCCTGAAAGTTTGTTTAGCCAAGGCCCATGTGACTACACTACCCACAAATGCCCGACACCGTGTTGTTCAAAATCGACCTCCTCTTCAGAAATTGCACTATGCCACATTGAGCAAAACCTTAGTGCCGAAGATACTCCAACATACAATTTTTTGGTGAACGGAATAATAGCAGAGGGGCCCCACTAGCTGAAACCCGGTGGTCTAGATCCAATGCAACTGACGGTTCATCCATTCGAGTCCTAGTTTGAGTTTTATCGCGAGTTGCAACTCACCTCTTCGAACCATTCATGGACACGTGGTCAATTTGGTCTAGGGGCATAAAATCCAAACCGAACAACATAATGGAGTTCTGTAAGCTCCTGCAAGTCTGTTTGTCTAAGGCCCACATGACTACACTACCCAAAAATTCCCGACGCAATGTTCTTGAAAATCGACCTCTTCAAAAATGGCACTATGCCTCATTGAGCAAAACACTAGTGGCAGAGATATTCCAATAAACGGTTTTTCGGTTGACAGAATTATAGTGGAGGGGCCACACTAGCTGAAACCCAGTGCTCTGGATCCAATGAAACTGATGATTCGTCCATCTGAGTCCTGATTTGAGTTTTATAGTGATTTTTAGTTCACCTCATCAAGCCATTCAGGGACATGTGGCCAATTTGGTCCAGGGGCATAAAATCCAAACCGAACAGAATAACGGAGTTTTGTAACCTCCTATAAATCTGTTTGGACAAGGCTCATGTGAATACACTACCCACAAACGCCTGACACGGTGTTCTTGAAAATCAACCTCTTCAGAAATTGCACTATGCCTCATTGAACAAAACACTAGTGCCGAAGATACTCCAACAAATGGTTTTCGGGTCGATGGAATGATAGCAGAGGGGGCTCACTATCTGAAACCCAGTGCTCCAGATGCATTGCAAATGCGATTCATCCATCTAAGTCTCGGTTTGAGTTTTATCGCGAGTTGCAACTCTCCTCCTCAAGCCATTTAGGGACATGTGGCCAATTTGGTCCAAGGGCATAAAATACAAACTAAGTAGCATAACGAAGTTTTGTAAGCTATCACAATTTTGTTTTGCCAAGGTTCACGTGACTACACTACCCAAAAATTCTTGACACAGTGTTTTTGAAAATTGACCTCCTCTTTAGAACTTGCACTATGCCTCATTGAGCAAAACACTAGTGTTGGAGATACTCCAACAAATGGCTTTTTGTTTGACGAAATGATGGCGTAAGGACCCCATTAGTTGAAACCCAGTGGTATGGATCCAATGCAACCGACGATTCACCCATTCGAGTCTCGATTTGAGTTTTATTGCAAGTTGCAACTCACCTCCTCAAGCCATTTAGGGACATGTTGATATGGAAATGCAAGAGAAGGCAAGGAAATGCAAAGAAAGGCAAGGCAAGGCAATCGAAGGAAAGGCATAACAAGGATAAGCATGGCATTACATTGCAAGGCAAGGTCTAGGTCTAGGTCTAGGTATAGGTATATCCTATTAATTATGATAATCCATGTTTGACAACTATGAAGATACCTTAGATATATGAATAAAGAGAGCTTATGTTACGAAATTAAAATTCTCATGCAAGTATTTTTATATAAGATATATGGGATAACAAAATGTAGAATTACATGCTTAATGAATCCTTTGATTGTAATTTTTACGTAGTAAAATTGTTCATTTAGTACAAGAAATATCTATGTATTAAACTTGTTCATTTAGGCAAGGCATGGAAAGTGAATGCAAGGCATGGTATGGAAAGGCATGGCATGGAAAGGCATGCCATACCATACCATAGCATGGCAAGGAAAGGCATACCATACCATACCATGGCATGGTAAGGAAAGGCATAACATACCATACCATACCATGCCAAGGATACCATACCATAGCATGGCAAGGCAAGGCATTCCATACCATACCATACCATGCCAAGGATACCATACCATACCATAGCATACCAAGGCAAGGCATACCATACCATGGCATGGCAAGGTAAGGAATACCATACCATACCATACCATGCCAAGGATACCATACCATACCAAGGCAAGGCAAGACATACCATACCATAGAAAGGAAAGGAAATGCAAGGCATGGCATGCAATGCAAAAGCAAGGCATGGCATGGCATGCTATGGCAAGGCAAGGCATGGAACGAAAAGGCATGTAAGGGCAGGGCAAGGCATGGTATGGAAAGGCATGTCATGGTATCGCATGGAAAGCCAAGGCATGGTATTGAAAGACAAGGCATGGCAAGTGAAAGCAAGGCATGGCATTGCAAGGCATGGTATGGAAAGGCATGGCATGGAAAGGCATACAATACCATAGCATGGCAAGGCAAGGCATACAATACCATACCATACCATGGAAAGGCAAG
The DNA here is from genome assembly GCA_009831015.1 of Picea engelmannii. Classification (NCBI taxonomy): domain Eukaryota; kingdom Viridiplantae; phylum Streptophyta; class Pinopsida; order Pinales; family Pinaceae; genus Picea; species Picea engelmannii. Next base: position 144,057 of record ML792151.1, on the reverse strand, counting down.
GCATACCATACCATACCATACCATACCATGGAAAGGAAAGGCCTACAATACCATACTATACCATGGCATGGAAAGGCAAGGCAATGCAAGGCATGTTATGCCGAGACATGCAAAGGCAAGGCATGACATGGAAAGGAAAGGAAAGGCATGGCATGGCATGGAATAGTATGGAAAGGCATGGCATGGAAAGGAAATGCATGGTATGGCAAGGCAAGGCAAGGCATGGCATGGTATGGAAAGACATGGTATAGAAAGACAAGGCATGGCAAGTGAATGCAAGGCATGGTATGGAAAGGCATACCACACCATACCATACCATAGCATGGAAATGCAAGGCATACCATACCATACCATGCCAAGGATACCATACCATAGCATGGCAAGGCAAGGCATACCATTCCATATCATATCATACCAAGCAAGGCAAGGCATACCATACCATGGCATGGAATGGCAAGGCAAGGCAATGAAAGAAATGACATCGCAAGTCATGCAAAGGCATGGCAAGGCAAGGCAAGGTATGGCATGGCATGGAACAACAATGAATGGTATGGCAAGGAATGGCATGGCAAGGCATGGTATGGCATGGAAAGGAAAGGTAGAGCAAGGCATGGCATGGAAATGCATGGTATGGATAGACAAGGCATGGTATGGAAAGGCATGCCATACCATAGCATACCATAGAAATGCATGACAAGGCAAGGAAAGGCAATGCATGGCATGGAAAGGCAAGGAAAGGCAAGGCAAGGAAAGGCAAGGCATGGCATGGCAAGGCATGCAAAGGCAAGGAATGACATGGCATGACATGGCAAGGCAAGGAATGGAAAGGAAAGTCATGGCAAGGCAATGCATGGCATGGGAAGTCAATGCAAGGCATGGCATGGAATCGCAAGGCAAGGCATGGCATGGCATGGCATGGCAAGGCAAGACTTTTCCCTCAATTTCCATCCTTGTTAGCTTGACGTCTAAGGTTCAATTGTCATCTTTCTCCCTTGGAATACACCTTGACACCTTTTATTACATTTTTGTCATAATTTTAAGCCCTTTAGGGCTTGATGTCTTCAATATTTTAGGGTTTTTATGTTCCATGGCAATGATGTCTTGAATATTCTAGGGATAATACCTCCTCGGGGCATAAAAACCTAACGAAGCAGCATTTTTTAGTTCTGTGAGATTTTGCAAGCTTGTTTAGGCATGGACTAGGTGACCACTTTGTCGATCTTCTCCCAAGGCACGGTTTCATAAATTGAACCCCTTAATCCAAATGTTGCATTGTTTCTTACTGGGAAAAACCCTAGTTCTGGAAATCGATGAATAAAGCAACCTCCGAGGAATGGGACCTGGGAGTGAGGGGTTCTCTAGCCAAAATCCTATGCCAGGAATCCAACAGAGTTGATGGTTCCTCAATCTGAATCTCCATTTTCATTTTATGCCCAGCTGCAAGCCACATCCCAAATCATTTCGAGGACTCTTAGCCAATTCCTCCTTGGGGCATAAAAACCTAACATAGTAGCATTTTTGAGTTCTATAAGATGTTGCAAGTTTGTTTAGGCATGGACTAGGTGAGCACTTTATCCATCTGCTCCCAAGGCATGGTTTCATAAATTGGACCCCTTAATCGAAATTTTGCATTGCTTCTTACTGAGTAAAACCCTAGTTTTTGAAATCGATGAATAAAACAATCTCCGAGGCCTGGGACCTAGGAGTGATGGGTGCTCTAGATAAAATCATATTCCAGGAATCCAATGGAGTCAACAGTTCCACAATAAGAGTCTCGGTTTTCATCTTATGCCTAGTTGCAAGCCGCATCCCAAACCATTTCAGGGACTCTTGGCCAATTCCTCCTCGGGGCATAAGAACCTAACGGAGCAACATTTTTTAGTTTCATTAGATGCAGAAAGCTTGTTTAGGCATGGAATAGATGACCACTTTGTCCATCCTCTCCCAATGCATGGTTTCATAAATTGGACCCCTTAATCCAAATATTGCATTGCTTCTTACTGAGCAAAACCCTAGTTCTTGAAATCGATGAATAAAGCAATTGTCGAGTATGGGACACATGAGTGAGGGGTGATCTAGCTAAAATTTTATGCCATGAATCCAACAGAGTCGACGGTTCCTCAATCTGAGTCTCGATTTTCATTTTATGCCCAGTTGCAAGCCGCATCCCAAACCATTTCGAGGAATCTTGGCCAATACCTCCTTGGGAGATAAAAATCTAATGGAGCAACATTTTTGAGTTTTGTGAGATGTTGCAAGCTTATCTAGGCATGGAATAGGTGACCACATTGTCCATCCGCTCTTGAGTCAAAATTTCATAAATTGGACCCCTTAATCCAAATGTTGCATTGTGTTTAACTGAGCAAAACCCTAGTTCTTAAAATAAATGAGTAAATCAACATCCGAGGCATGGAACCCGGGAGTGAGGAGTCCTCTAGTTTTCATTCCTTGCCTTACCTTGCCTTGCCTTAACTTTCCTTGCCATGCCTTGCCTTTCCATGCCATGCCTTCACTTTCCTTGCCTTGCCTTGCCTTTCCATGCCTTGTGTTTCCATGCCTTGTCATGCCTTGCCTTGCCTTTCCATGCCTTGTGTTTCCATGCCTTGTCATGCCTTGCCATTCCTTTCCTTCACTTGCCATGCGTTGCCTCGCCTTCACTTGCCTTGCCTTTCCTTTTCTTTCCTTCACTTGCCTTTCCTTGGCATGCCTTTCCTTCCCTTCCCTTGACATGCCTTGCCTTGACATGCCTTGCCATGCCATGCGTTCACTTGCCTTGCCATGCCTTGCCTTGCCATGCCATGCCATGCCATGCTATGCCTTTTCATGCCATGCCATGCTTTCACTTGCCATGCCTTGCCTTGTCTTTCCTTCACTTGCCTTGCCATGCCTTTTCTTTCCATGCCTTCTCATGTGATGCCTTCACTTGTCATGACATGCCATGCTTTTCTATGCCTTCACTTGCCATGCCTTCACTTGCCTTGCCTTTCCTTTCCATTCCTTCACTTGCCATGCCATGTCTAGCCTAACAAGTTTTTAAATTGTCAAACATATGTAATAATCACTAAGAAAAACCCTAGTGTCGAAGATACTCCAACAAACAGTTTTTCAGTTGACGGAATGATAGCGTAGGAGAACCACTAGCTGAAACTCGGTGCTTCAGATCAAATGCAATTGACGGTTTGTCCATCCAAGTCTCAATTTGAGTTTTATCACGAGTTGCAACTCGCCTCCTCAAGTCATTCATGGACATGTGGTCAATTTGGTCTGAGGGCATAAATCCAAACTGAGTAGCATAACAGAGTTTCGTAATCTCCTGCTAGTCTATTTTTCCAAGGCCCATGCCATTATTCTACCCGCAAACACCCGACATAGTGTTCTTGAAAATCAACCTCATCTTCAGAAATTGCACTGTGCCTCATTGATCAAAACCCTAGTGACAAATAAACTCGAACAAACGATTTTTCAATTGACATAATGATAGCAGAGAGGCCCGACTAGCTGAAACCCGGTGCTCCAAATCCAATTCAACTGACGATTCGTCCGTCCGAGTCCCGATTTGAGTTTTGTCACGAGTTGCAATTTGCCTCCTCAAGCCATTTAGGGACATGTGGCCAATTTGGTCCGAGGGCATAAAATCCAAACCGAGTAGCATAATGGAGATCCATAAGCTCCCACAAGTTTGTTTGGCCAAGTCCCACGCGACTACAGTACCCAAAAACACCTGACACAGTGTTCCTGAAAATCGACCTCCTCTTCAAAAATTGCACTATGTCTCATGCAACAAAACCTTAGTGTCAGAGATACTCCAACAAAGGGTTTTTCAGTGAACTAAATGATAGCAGAGGGGCTCCAATAGCTGAAACCTGGTGCTTCGGATCCAATGCAACTGGCGGTTCTTCCATCAGAGTCTCGATTTGAGTTTTATTGCAAGTTGCAACTCACCTCGTCAAGCCATTCAGGGACATGTGGCCAATTTGGTCCGGGGGCATAAAATCCAAACCGAGCAACATAACAGAGTTCTGTAAGCTCTCACAAGTCTATTTGGCCAAGGCCCATGCGACTACACTACCCACAAATGCCCGACATAGTGTTCTTGAAAATTGACCTCTTTAGAAATTGCACTATGCCACATTGAGCAAAACCCTAGTGTCGAAGATACTCCAACAAACGGATTTTCAGTGAATGAAATGATAGGGGAGGGGCCCCACTAGCTGAAACACGGGGCCACATATTCAATGCAACTGACGGTTCCTCCATCCGAGTCTCAGTTTGAGTTTTATCGTGAGTTGCAACTTGCTTCCTCGAGCCATTCAGGGACATGTGGTCAATTTGGTCTGGGGGCATAAAATCCAAACCGAGCAGCATAACGAAGCTCTGTAAGCTCTCGCAAGTCTGTTTGTCCAAGGACTATGTGACTACACTACCCAAAAACACCCAACACAATGTTCTTGAAAATCGACCTCCTCTTCAGAAATGCCACTATGCCTCATTGAGAAAAACCCTAGTGCCAGAGATACTCCAACAAACAGTTTTTCGATTGACAGAATGATAGCGGAGGGGCACCACTAGCTGAAACTCGGTGCTCCAGATCCAATGCAACTGACGGTTCGTCCATTCGAGTCTCGATTTGGTCCAAGGGCATAAAATCCAAACCGAGCAGAATAACAGAGTTTCATAACCTCCCGCAAGTCTGTTTGGCCAAGGCCCACACGAATACACTACCCACAAACACCCGACACAGTTTTCTTGAAAATCGACCTCCTCTTCAGAAATTGCACTATGCCTCATTGAACAAAACACTAGTGCCGAAGATACTCCAACAAATGGTTTTTCAGTCGACTGAATGATAGCGAAGGGGCCTCACTAATTGAAACTCGGTGCTCCAGATGCATTGCAACTAATGATTCATCCATTTGAGTCCCGGTTTGATTTTTATCACGAGTTGCAACTCGCCTCCTCAAGCCATTTAGGGACATGTGGCCAATTTGGTCCAACAGCATAAAATCCAAACTAAGTAGCATAGCGGAGTTTTGTAAGCTCCCACAAGTTTGTTTGGCCAAGGCCCACACGACTACACTACCCACAAATTCCCAACACATTGTTCTTGAAAATTGACCTCCTCTTCAGAACTTGCACTATGCCTCATTGAGCAAAACACTAGTGTTGGAGATACTCCAATAAATGGTTTTTTGGTTGATGAAATGATAGCGTAGTGGCCCCACCAGCTGAAATCTAGTGCTCTGGATCCAATGCAACTTCTGGTTTGCCCATTTGAGTCCTGGTTTGAGTTTTATCGTGAGTTGCAACTCGCCTCCTCAATCCATTTAGGGACATGTTGGTATGGAAATTGAAGGAAAGTCAAGGCAAGACAATCAAAGGAAAGACATAACAAGGCTAAGCATGGCATTACATTGCAAGGCAAGGCAAGGTCTAGCTCTAGCTCTAGGTAAATCCTATTAATTATGATAATCCATGTTTGACAACTATGAAGATACCTTAGATATATGAATAAAGAGAGCTTATGTTATGACATCAAAATTCTCATGCAAGTATTTTTATTTAAGATATATGGGATAACAAGTTGCATAATTACATGCTTAATGAATCCTTTGATTGTAATTTTTACATATTAAAATTGTTCATTTAGGCAAGGCATGGCAAGTGAATGCAAGGCATGGTATGGAAAGACATGGCATGGAAAGGCATACCATTCAATACCATAGCATGGAAAGGAAAGCCATACCATACCATACCATACCATGGCATGGCAAGGCAAGGCAAGGCATATCATTCCATACCATACCATGGCAAGGAAAGACATACCATACCATACCATGCCAAGGATACCATAGAATACCATACCAAGGCAAGGCAAGGCAAGGCATACCATACCATGGCATCGCATGGCAAGGGAAGGCAATGCAAGACATGCAAAGGCAAGGCATGGCATGGCATATCATGGCAAGGCAAGGCAAGGCATGGCATGACAAGGCAAGGCAAGGCAAGGCATGGCATGGCATGGCAAGGAAGAGAAAGGCATGGCATGGTATGGCATGGAAAGCCAAGCCATGGTATGTAAATACAAGGCATGGCATTGCAAGGCATGGTATGGGAAGACATGGCATGGAAAGGTATACCATACCATACCATAGCATGGAAAGGCAAGGCAAGGCATACAATACCATACCATACCATGGAAAGGCAATGCATACCATTCCATACCATACCATAGCATGGCAAGGCAAGGCATACAATAACATACCATACCATACCATGCCAAGGTTACCATACCATGGCATGGCATGGAAAGGTAAGGCAATGCATGACATGGCAAGGCAAGGAAAGGCAAGGCATGGCATGGCATGTCATGGAAAGGCATGGCAAGGAAAATAAAGGCATGGCATAGCATGGAATGGTATGGAAAATCATGGCATGGAAAGGCAATGCATGGTATGACATGGCAAGGCAAGGTGTGTCATGGTATGGAAAGACAAGGCACGACATTGCAAGGCATGGTATGGAAAGGCATACCATACCATACCATGCCAAGGATAACATACCATAGCATGGCAAGGCAAGGCATACCACTCCATACCATACCAAGGCAAGGCAAGGCATACCATACCATGGCATGGCATGGCATGGCAAGGCAAGGAAAGGTAATGCAAGGCATGGAAGGGCAAGGCAAGCAAAGGCAAGGCATGGCATGCAATGGTAGGGCAGGGAAAGGCATGGCATGAAAGGAAATGCATGGTATGGCAAGGCATAGCATGGCATGGCAAGGCATGGCATGGCATGGCAAGGCAAGGCATGGAAACACAAGGCATGGCATGGAAAGGCATGCTATGGATAGACTAGGCATGGTATGCAAAGGCATACCATACCATAGCATACCATAGCAAGGCATGGCATGGCATGGCATGGCAAGGTAAAGCAAGGCAATGCGTGGCATGGAAAGGCAAGGTAATGCAAGGCATGGCATGGAAAGGCATGCAAAGGCAAGGCATGACATGGCATGACATCGCATGGCAAGGTAATGCATGGAAAGGCAATGCATGGCATGGCATGGAAAGGCATGACATGGGATGGCAAGGCAAGGCATGTAAAGGAAAAGAAGGGCATGGCATGGCAAGGCAAGGCATGGAAACGCAAGACTTACCCTCAATTTCTAGCCTTGTTATCTTGACGTCTAGGGTTCAATTTCCATCTTTCTCCCTTGGAATACACCTTAGACACCTTTTATTACATTTCTATCATGATTTTAATCCCTTTAGGGCTTGATGTCTTGAATATTCTAGGGTTGTTATGTGCCATGGGAATGATGTCTTGAATATTCTAGGGCTAATACCTTCTCGGGGCATAAAAACCTACCAAGCAGCATTTTTGAGTTCCATGAGATGCTGCAAGCTTGTTTAGGCATGGACTAGGTGACCACTTTGTCCATTTTCTCCTGAGGCATGGTTTTAGATTGAAACCCTTAATCCAAATGTTGCATTTTTTCTTACTGGGTGAAACCCTAGTTCTCGAAATCGATGAATAAAGAAACCTATGAGGCATGGGACCCAGGAGTGAGTGGTGCTCTAGCTTAAATCGTATGCCAAGAATCCAACGGAGTCGACGGTTTCACAATATGAGTCTCGGCTTTTCTTTTATGTCTAGTTGCAAGCCGCATCCCAAATCATTTCAGGGACTCTTGGCCAATTCCTCCTTGGGGCATAAAAACCTAACAAAGCAGCATTTTTGAGTTACTCTCGATGGAATTTTTGGCTCCACGAGTGGATACTTTGCTTCCTTCTGTAGGTGGACCAACTTTGTTGATGGCTTCCTTGGTGGTACATAATCCCTTGGAAAATTTCTCGGATTCGACTCTGACAAGGGCGCTCCTAGAGTTTCTTCCTGTACCATTAGTATCGACGACTTACTGTGTTGTTTCTTTGGTGCTGAAGTTGATGTCATTGTTTCTTTGGGTGGTGCCATAGTCCTGTGCAACTGTTCTTTGTAACTATTCTTTACAACTGCTCTCTGCAACTATTCTTTGCAATTGTTTTCTACAACTATTCTTTGCAACTTACTTCTTTGTTTATGTTTGTATTCTCTCGGCTATCTATATTCGCTCGACTCTCTGCTCACACTTCCCTCTATAAAAATGCAATTGACAATAACTTCTTTCTGTTAGGTCTTCAGCTGACATAATCACCTGTCGCCAACTATTTCTAAACATGTTCGCACCCAAACTTATAGTCTAATACACTTGCCTTAACATTAATTACATTCCTTAATGCTTCATTAACTTCGTATCCTCCGACAAATCATGTGTTATATCTTCCAGTCTGTCAAAATCATCTTGCCAATTTGTATTTATGACTACGTGGTGCCACTACTTCGTTGTCATGTTAATCCTTCAATGTATGTCCTTTCATGGATTGACTTCAATTATTTTCCTACTTTATTCATATGTCTCTATCACAATCTGTCTTCCTTCTTACATAAGCGTCCTCCTTGTTCATTGTGTCTATGTGACATTTTGTGCTTCCTTATGACTTGGGACATTCTCTGGTTGAACTGTTTGAACTAATACTTTTATGCTTCCTTTCAACCTTTTGTCTTTTATTTCTAACTCTTTTATTTCCTTTTCTACTTTTCTTCTTATCTATGCTACTTTATAGTACAAGTTCTATGGTACATAATCTGCATGCTGAGACTAGTGTGCGGAAGCCCGACTATCCCTGTACATTTTCAGTCAAATATCGTTAACCAGTCCTTCTACATCTTCTTCATTCAATTTCTCTAACTGAATAACACCCATGTCTGTCATAAATCTGATCACATAAGGTCCTATCCAATGCATTTGGAACTTCCTTGGGTGCTGTAGAAACTTACTATCATAGAGTAACACTAAGTCTCCCTTTTGAAATTTCTTCTGCTTGATGTGTATATCATGCCAATATTTCTCATGCACTTTGTGTACTTGTTGATGGAAACCTGTGAAAAAATGATCTTCTTCTAATTCCATAAGGTCTGACAGTCTCTTTTGTAATATGCCTGCCTCTATAAGTTCTATCAACGCAACAATACGTAGGCTTGGCACTATAAATTCCATCGGCATAACAACCTCTTGTCCATATATCAATCTGAATGGAGTTTGACCTGTCAACTTCTTGTTGGTAGTCATGTATGCCCATAACATTGTTGGAATATTCAAGTCCCAGTAATCCTTACTTAGATTACACACCTTTGTTAGCTCATGCTCCAATATCTTATTATAGGATTCTACCATTCCATTTGCTTGAGGATGGTATGGTGTGGTTTTCTGATGATAAATTTGGAACGCCTTTGCCAATGCAACAATCGTTCTGTTTAGAAAGTGAGTTCCCTGATCACTCATAATTATCCTTGGGCATCCAAACCTTGTAACTACATTTTCAAACAGAAATCGTGCAGTTGTCTCTGCACTGTAGTCTTTGACTGGCTCTACTTCAACCCATTTGGTTAAGTAGTTTGTCGCAGTAATTATGTATCAAGCTCTCGACGTCTTAGTTGGCGGATTAATCGATCCAACAAAGTCCACTGCCCATTTTTCAAATACTTGTGGCGTTAGTTGGGGTACTAATGGAAACTCATCTCTCCTAGAAGGCTTCCCGATTCTTTGACAAAATTACTTGGCATATATGTGCAAAGTAGGCCACCATAGACCTGCATGTAATATCTTTTGAGTTGTTTCCTTGTTTGCATAGTGAACTCCTACAACCCCTTCATGGGCCTTTGAGAGTATCATGTTTCTTTCATGTTCTAATACACAACGTCGCAAAATACCATATGCGCCTAAATTATATAGGTTATGTTAGGGTCCTAACCCGCACATAGGTAGATCAATATATTCGGATGTAATAAAGGTCAATATTAATAAGGCCTTTCAATAAAATAGAAAGGCGGATGTAAGAAGACCTAATAGAAGCTTCCGCTTCTAGAAGTATCTTCCTCTAGATGCTTCTCTTGATAGACATATTTAGTATAAATAAGGGTCTAGGGTATGAAAACCCTAGCTTGGAGATTATTGTAATAGAGCGCTGCTTGACTGGAGGTTTCCCCCTCGAAGAGGCTCGTGAACATTTCTTTCTGAATCAAAGTGCTATTTTTGTTGTTGTTCTTATATCATTTATGTGTATTGTGGAGATTATGTTGGTTATATTATTGTTATTTTGCCATTTCTAGCATTTTATTTATGTTCTGCATACTTTTAATATGTGGTATATTACAAGTGGTATCAGAGCACTTTCCTTGGCAGAAATTGTGGAATTTTTTTTCCAGGGTAGAGACGTATTCTGGCGTCTTTAAGCCACATAGATTTGTCATTACGCGCATAAACCCACAGTTGAGGGATTCATACACGTAGGAAATACAAGTGGTTCTTAAGTGCACACCTGTTGGCCACCCTTGTAACCCCTTTTGGTACCCCTTCGAGTGGTAGAACATCAGACAACACCTGTGTACGGATCGGCCTAGATTTCTTGAAGCCCTCTTTAGATAAACCGATCGGCTGCCTGACTGCTATAGTGCCACCGAGAACAACACTCGGGAAGATACTCTCTAGTACCTGGGTAGTCAGGTAGTATGGCTAAGGGTATAGTCTATCCTCCTTAGTTAGTGCCCTGAGATATTGGGTCGAGTACTACTGTTGGACCTCGCACGTATATCAGAGAGCTATAGCACAGGGAAAACCCTTGTCTGTAGAACCCTTGAATACCTAACCTTTGGGGGATAGAAACATAAAAAAATTAAAATAGACAAGATCTATTGCTGCACAACTGTGTTCGGGTTGCCAAGTAAATACACATTTCTTTCTGGTTAAGAATTTGGGGATTTCATTGCTGTAGTATTCTTCAGACCGGAGTATAACTCCGCAGGTGTGAAAAAAATTCTGGAATTTTTTTCACCATTATTTGAGACCTATTCTATTAGATTCATCTCTTTGCCCTTATCACATTCATCCATATCATTTTTCGGAAAAACAATTGATCCCACACACCCCTTTTCAGTTCACCCATCCTCATGACCCACCCGTAGCCAAGACTTGGAAGCTTGCTTCAACACCTTGCAATCTAGTGTCCTCGAGACCCAAAAGAAGTGAAACAACTCAGTGCTACTGTTTCCTCCATTGATTCATCCATCAATACAACCATAAATACAACCATCCAGTCCTCAATGGAGGAAGTTAAACAAGAACTGACCACCCATCTTGAATCTATCTTTGCATCACTTTGCACCAAACTGAATATCCTTATAGATGACCCTTTCTCTGATGCACCTCCAAAGACTGAAGGTGAACATTCCTCCCATTCCCATACCTTTCAGCCCCATCACTTTCAATGTGACCTACGCCTTCCACAAGTGGATGTGACCAAATTTGATGGCTCAGACCCCACTGGTTGGGTCACCCAAATGGAACATTATTTCTCTTTATACGACATTACAGATGACTTGGCCAAACTCTGGTATGGTGTTCTCCATCTAGATCAAGAACGTTGGCAATGGTGGCAATGGAGAAAAACTTCCCATCAAGGGTATATTGCTTGGACCCAATTTGTGACTGAGATTTATGAATGCTTTGACACTGACACCAACCATTTGGGCCATTTGACAAAGTTGAAACAATCAGGAATAGTGGAAGACTTCATAGCTGCCTTTGAGCGCCTAGTTTTTCTAACAGAGGGAATGAATGATTCTTTCTTTCGACAGTGTTTTATCAGTGGCCTCAAGGAGGAGATTCGGGCCCATGTCCTCATGGCTCGACCTTCAAGTTCAATGGAGGCTACTAAAAAAGATAAAGAAGCACAGCAGGTTGTATCCTCTCAAAACCGTAAACCCTCCTTTATCCCTCACCCTAAACCTATCAATCCCACTACTCCCTCCGCCCCATTAAAGATCCAAAAATTGACCAGAGCTGAAATGGATGAACACCAACTCAAAGGCCTTTGTTATAATTGTGATGAAAAATATTTCCCGGGCCACAAGTGTAAGGAACAAAAGTTTTTTATGGCCATATCCAAGGATATTTTGGAAGAGGATGTTGAAACTCCCCTTGTGCCTGAGTCACCTGAAATCACTGACATAACCCCTCCCTCAGACCCTCCCGAAGTGGAACTGATCATTTCCCTCAATGCTCTCACTACCTTCTCCACCCCCCAAACCCTCAAGTTAATCGGGTACATCAAGCATCAGAAGGTCATGATTCTGGTTGATAGTGGAAGAACCCATAATTTTATTCATCGCCGCATTGCCCAATAAAATCATTGCTACATCCATGCCACCAAAAATTTCCAAATCATGATTGCCAATGGTGGTTCCATGAAATATGGAGGGCACTGTGAAAATGTGTGTCTCCAAATCAGTGACTACCACCTAAAATCCCATATGTTTTCTATCGACATGGGTAGTTGTGACATTGTGTTGGGTGTAGACTGGCTAAGGACTTTGGGTCCCATTATCATGGATTTTAAGGCCACCAATATAAATTCCAAGGAATCACGGCTGGTTCACCTGAGGTCATTAGTTCCCATCGCATGGAAAAGATGCTCAAAAAAGGTCATTCTGGTGTCATTGCCCAACTCCATGCCATACAAGCAACACCCTCGATGCCAGAAGACCTCCAAGCCCTCCTTTCTAAACACCAAATGGTATTTTCCACTCCCCAAGGACTCCCTCCTTCCCACGGTGTTCATGATCATTCCATTCCATTCCCCTTGTACCCAGAAGCCTTCCTCCCAATATACGCCCGTATCACCACCCATTTTCACAAAAAAAATGAAATTGAGAAAATGGTCCAGGAACTCCTTACTACATGCGTTATCTGCCCTAGTACAAGCCCTTACTCTTCTCCTGTAGTCATGGTCATGAAGAAAGAATCTTCTTGGAGAATGTGTCCTGATTTTCGTGCCCTCAACAAACTAACCATTAAAGACAAATTTCCCATTCCTGTCATTGATGACCTCCTGGATGAATTGAGTGGCACCCGATTCTTTACTAAACTTGATCTTCGCTCGGGCTATCACTAGATATGTATGAAGGAGGCAAACATTCCCAAGACAGCCTTTCAAACTCATGAGGGCCACTATGAGTTTTTGGTCATGCTCTTTGGTTTGTGTAATGCCCCCTCCACCTTCCAAAGCCTCATGAATCATGTCTTCCGTCTTTTTCTCCATCATTTTGTATTAGTTTTCTTTGATGATATCCTAATCTATAGAAAAACCTGGATACACCATCTTACACATGTGGATCGAGTTCTCCATCTACTCTCTCAGCAAAAACTTTTCCTAAAATAGCCTAAATGTTCTTTTGGTGCCTCAGAAGTAGAATACTTGGGTCATCTGGTTGGCAAGGATGGCGTAAGGGTGGATCCGAAAAAGATTGAAGCTATGTAAGACTAGCCACACCTAAATACTTTCAAAATCTTGCATGGATTTCTGGGCTTAACAGGGTATTATTGCAAGTTTGTTAAGAATTATGGAAAGATTGCAACACCTCTCATGGCTCTCCTCAAAAAGAACTCTTTCACTTGGACTCCAGCCGCTGCTCAAGCTTTTCAAACCTTGAAGATGACCATGTGCACCACTCTGGTTCTGGACCTTCCTGATTTCACAAAGACCTTTGTGTTGGAATGTGATGCCTCGGGGAAAGGAATCAGTGTTGTCCTTATGCAAGAGGGTCGACCTTTGGCCTTCACCAGTAGGCAACTATCTGAAAGGAATTATGGCAAACCCATCTATGAAAAGGAATTGTTGGCCATTTTGCATGTCGTTGATCTGTGGTGCCCTTATCTCTTGGGGCAACGTTTCCAAATTAAGATAGACCATCAAAGCCTCAAGTACTTTCTGGAACAACACATTTCCTCCCCAGAGCAAAAAAAATGGGTGACTAAGATATTTGGATATGATTATGAGATCATTAACAAGAAGGGAAAAGACAATGTGGTGGCGGATGCACTGTCCTGAAAATATGAAGAAGAAGGATCCCTTTTTTCTCTTTCCTTCATTTTACCAGATTGGCTCCAAGCTGTGCGCCGGGAATGGCTACAAGATCCCAAAAGTTTTCATTTGATCCAGCAATTGCATACCAATGCTCCAACTCCCCCAGGGTACTCTTCACTCTAGGATGAGCTTTGATACAAAGGCCATTTGTATTTAAGTAAACAATCAAAGCTTAAATCCACGGTACTTTCTGAGCTTCATGCTACACCCACAGCGGGGCACTCCAGGTTCACCAAAACCTATGACATGGTCAAACATTCTTTCTTCTAGGATGGTATGAAATAGGACATCCGTAATTTTGTCACTGAATGTGAGGTGTGTCAATGCAACAAGGGAGAAATAGTCAAATCTCCGCTCACACTACAACCGCTTCCGATTCCACCTGCTATTTGGAAGGATATCTCTATGGACTTTATTACCGGCTTACCCAAATCGGGAAATAAATAAGTCATAATGGTGGTTGTGGACCGCCTTTCCAAGTATGCTCATTTCTGTGCTCTTCAACACCCATTTACTGCATCCAAGGTGGCTCAAATTTTCATGGACCAGGTCTTCAAGCTTCATGGCATGCCACACTCTATTATTTCTGATCGTGACCCAACTTTCACAAGCAATTTTTGGCAAGAACTGTTTAAGCTGCAGGGCACCCAATTGCATCTAAGCATAGCTTATCATCCCCAGACTGATGGTCAAATGGAAGTTGTCAACAAGTGTTTGGAAACATATCTAAGGTGTTTTGCCTCTAAAAAGAAAAATCATTGGGCTCAATGGTTACCCCTAGCTGAATGGTGGTACAACACTTTCTACCATACAACTACACGCATGACTCCTTTTGAAGTGGTATATGGACAGAAGCCCCCTTCATTTCTCTCATACTTTCCAGGTACCTCGAAGGTCCAAGCGGTTGACCAAACACTTACAATTCGAGAGGATATTCTTCATACCCTTAAAGAGAACTTGGTCATGGCACAAAATCGCATGAAGCAACAAGCAGATCAAGGTCACTCTGAACGTCAATTTGCAGAAGGGGATTAGGTGTTTTTGCGACTACAACCATACAAGAAAACTTCCCTCAAGGTCAAGCAGTGTCAGAAGCTAGTGCCCAAATTTTATGGTCCTTATACAGTTCTCAAGCATGTGGGACAAGTCTCCTATCAATTAGCTCTGCCCAGTCAATCAAAGCTACATCCTGTTTTTCATGTCTCATGCTTAAAGAAGGTGATTGGAACTAGGTGCCAAATTCAAACCAACCTTCCCGAGTTAGTTGAAGAAGGATCCATTTGGCTACAGCCAGAAGTAGTTTTGGACCAGCGTGAGCATCACCTGCGTCACCGAACCATCAAGGAAGTGCTAGTCCAGTGGAAAGATACAACTCCAGCAGATGCCACTTGGGAACCAACTACCATTCTGCAGCAATTTCCACATCTCAAGCCTTGAGGACAAGGATGTTTTTAAGTGGGTGGACATGTTAGGGTCCTAACTCGCACATAGGTAGATCAATATATTCGGATGTAATAAAGGTCAATATTAATAAGGCCTTTCAATCAAATAGAATAAGGTGGATGTAAGAAGACCTAATAGAAGCTTCCGCTTCTAGAAGGATCTTCCTTTATATGCTTCTCTTGATAGACATATTTAGTATAAATAAGGGTCGAGGGTATGAAAACCCTAGCTTGGAGATTATTGTAACAGAGCATTGCTCGACTGGAGGTTTCCCCCTTGAAGAGGCCCGTCAAGATTTCTTTCTGAATCAAAGTGTTATTTATGTTGTTGTTCTTATATCATTTCTATCTATTGTGGAGATTATGTTGGTTATATTATTGTTATTCTGCCATTTCTAGTATTTTATTTTTGTTCTGCATACTTTTTATATCTAGTATATTACAGGTTCCTTGCTATCAGTTGGTAGTTTTCTACCTTTACTACTAGTTTCTTCTTCTTTGACACTATAAAATTTGAGGTAGCTACGCCTATGCTTAATAACTGGACCAAGTCTGAAAAATAGTCATCCACCATTTGGATTGCAAATAGGTGTGTGTCTGGTAAACTATCATCCAATTTCCTGCATCCTCTCCTAATAGTATGCGCAAAAAGTGATCTGGTCCTTAATTGAATTTCCCTGGTTTCAAAATGACCTCAAAGTCATATTATTGGAACAAAAATAACCATCTGCATATCCTCCCCCCCAACACTGAATTGTTCACTAGCCATCTCAGTGTAGAATGGTATGTATACATCTTGAAGTGGAATCCAAGCAAGTAATGTGTCCAGGACCTACTGGAATTCCTCATTCCACTAAAATTTAACTTCCTTTTTCAGCAACTTCTCCATAGGAGATGTAATCTACACATATTCTTTAATAAAATTTCTATAATATCCAGTATGACCCAACGTATCTCTCAACTGTCACACTAAAGTTGGTGGTAGCAAATCAACAATCACAAGTATCCTTGTAGGGTCCATTAACAATCCATGTTTACACACCACATGGCCCAACAAAATTCCAAAAGGTGCACAAATAATGCATTTCTTCAAATTCAATGAGATATGATATTGGATACACTTATCTAACATTAAGCACAAAATTTCAACATGATCCCACAATAGAGTAAAGACAGTACAATCGTCCAAATGGACTTCTAAGAACTTATGAATGAATTCCTTGAAAGTTGCAACCACTACTCTAGAGAATATGGTAGGCACATTATTCCCAAACGACATCATTATGTACTAGTAACGACCCCATTCCATCGCAAAGGTGATCTTGTGTCTGTCTTCATGTGCAATCTTGATCTGGTGGTATCCTGAGAATCCATCCATGAAAGAATAAGCCTCATGGCCCCTAACATTCTCTAATACTTCTTTTGTAAATGGGGTAGGGAATGGGTCGTGTAAACATGCATCATTTAACTTCCTTGGGTCGACGCATATTATGATTCCTCCTATCTTCTTATCTTGAACTACCATTGGGCTAATCCACTCTGATTCTTCAACATGCTCTATAATGTCAGCTTCTAAAATTCTATCTATCTTTTCTTTTACTTTCTGCTTGTATTTCGAATTCATTCTGTATGGTCTCTATCGTGCAAGCTTGGCATCTAGTTTCAGTGGAATATTCATTTATCCTAACTCTCCAAGAATTCCCTTCATCTCTAAGAAATTAGTCAGGAACAAGTCCCGATACTCACGCAGTAAATCGACAATCTTCTCAACTGTCTCATTTCTCTATTAGTCTCCTATATTAAAGAACTCATGCATGTCTTTTGTACCAATATTTACTTTGTGTGTCTTCGAAGGATTGGCGTATATCACAGATTCAAGTTCTGGTCGTTCAACAGCGCGCTCCCCTTCAATCTCAGGTATCTACAATTTCCTAGGGTCTTCATCTTCTTGGTCTTCTTCGGCCACATTGTAACAATTCAGTACTTCCTCTACTATTGCAGGAAATCTAGGTATACTATACAATGATTATGTTTCCAACTAGTCTTCTGGTGCAAAAATCTTATTCTTGATGACTGTTATCCCCATTTTGTGTGATAAATAAGAAGATGATATCTCGAAGCCTTCAGGTTGTAGATATGGAGTGTCGAGAGACCACATGACAAGCAATGCCCAACTGCACATATAGAATCCCACTCTATCACCACATTTTGATCCATTGTCAGCACATCCACCACACCAGCCAGCTTCTGGAAGGTAGATGGGTCTTGCTCCATGTGGTACAAGTCAAGTATTTTGACAGGTCATCACCCTAATATTTAAGGCATTCAAGCATGTTGTATTTAAGCTACTTTTGATTATAGAACACCTGCTTGCACATTATTCTTTCGACCATGTTTTACCTGGGTGAGTTTCATAGATTTCCTAGTGAGTGGCCAACCTTTGGGGAATATTTGCAACTAGGGGTCCCTTGAGGGGTTATCATACCATTCCTGATCCGAAAAAAGATCTTTTACACGACTATGGTTGAGTTATTAAGCATGTGTTAATTAACCAATTAGGAAGATTTAAAGAAAGAGGAAGAAGTATAGAAGAAATGTGACAACCATATAAACATGTACAGAACTAAAATGAAGCATAAAACAACATCAAACTATAACACCAATGTGATAATGGAGTTTCACAATCTCACCTACATCTCCGGGCCTTTGTCCCAGTGGGTGAGGCTTTATTATTTATGTTCAAAGCTCAATAAGTACATCACAATAGTTCCAAAAGGCTACAAAAATGATTTGGTATTTTTCTACCAGATCTCTAGAACCCAACAAAAGAAACGACATGCAAATCGGATGATTAGAGCTCCCATAAATGGCCTGCAAAGGTGCGCTCCTCAACAACTTCCCTACATAAAAATGCCTTTGGCTTGAAAAATATTCATCATAAACCTACTCTGAATCTCCCCCCTAGCCTCAAGAAGGCCTGGTTTATATAGATCTAAAGTTGGTAACCATCTCCCAACTTCCCCCCAAGATCTGGCCTCAAAAAGGGCCTAATATCCCCCAAAGAGGGCCAAAAATATTTTTAGAGAAAGATTTTCCTCACCCTATGCAATCTTACAGAGAGGGCCTTACTCCATTTCCCTATGTAAACTTACTTTCCCTGATTGATGAATCCAGAGACAAAAATAAATATTTTTCCACTTGTACACACCTTGCAAGCTATACAACATGCGTATACGCTAGCTGCTCCACTACAACCTGCATACATTGGGATTTGTGCCAGAAAATCAAAATTAAATGTTGGGTTTCCATGTCATGACAGGAGATCTTTGATCTTGGCCTTACATATAATGGAAACGTTCCGACTCGGCCCTTCAGTTGCATTTTGAAGGCTATAAAGAAGTCAATTTCGAGCTATGGAAAATGAGAGAGAATTCAACTTTGAGAGCAAAGTTACTTTGGAGAAATTATTACTTCATTATTGAGTCTACATCCCTTTGTCCTTTAAGTCTGAACATAATGTTCAGCCCCCAAGCTCTTCCCTTATTGATGGAGAACCTCTTTGTCTCCCTTATATCAGCTTGCCTTTGGTGGAGGATTGAAGTGGTGGAGGCCCAGTTGGAAGGAACTCAGTTTCTTGGTTCTGAACCATGCCAACACGAAAGTCTGTAATGTTTTCACTTTTGCTGATCATTTATTAATAGAAATAATCCTTTCCCATCCAATTGATATCTTGTGAATATATGTATTATGATCCATGGGCATGTTTGTTTTGTATATTAATGGATTATGCTATCTAATGTGCTAACCTATTATATTATCACTATATGCTTGCTTTGCTTGTTTGTTGAGAACTTGTTGCACATATAAATTTTTGGGTCGAAGTGCTCAACGATGGACATCATCAAACGTTTGGATGAGGTAGTCCACTTTCTTACCTCCTTTTCACATTAGTTTATATAACATATGTTTGAATTGAGTCGATTTCTACAATCACTCCTGTCTGTTGTGGTTCACCCTAGCCATAGAGAGATTTTCCTCGTAACAGAATTGACGACCATACTGGGGATGAATCTTATTTCTTAGGGTTTGAAGTATTTTTCTCCTTAGATTTCTCTCGTTTCTATTGTGGTTCTTCTCGTGTCATTGCTTGACAACTCCTGTTCACTCTGGGTCTGAGTTTTTAGCCTTTCTCCCTTGCCTGGCCTTGTTTCAAAGCATATACGTGCCTTTTTGCTTGACATTCGCGTACACACGTGTGTTGTTTCACTGCAAGCTGCATATATATGCTCTGTTTTCCCAAACAGTCGCGTACACCTTTTCTCCTTGCCTTTTTTCTTGGTCTAGTGTTTTTTGGGTGGGATTTGATGCTTGTTGAGCCTTCTTAGGTCTCTGTAGTGCATGTTGAGTGCCTGTGGGATGACATGAAACCCTCTTTTGGTTGAATTTTTGGGAAAAGTTTTTCTCTTCATCTTTTCATTTTTATTGTCCTTGTACATTGGGTTGGGTGCTTTGTTGCTTGATATGCTGCTTGAGTTATCTTTCTTTTATACACAGTAGATTTATATATCAAATTACTTTTTCAGTCCATGCATTTTCAGTTTTGATATATTGAAAATACAAAAAACAATAGGCATTTTGCATTGCTTAGCATTTTTGTCTTTTGAGTTTTTTTTATCATTAGCTTAGTGCATACAGTGAAAGATTTCATCTTTACTTCTGAATCGTATATTTGAATTTGAAAATTGCATCGTTTTTTAGGAGCATATCATTCATCAAAAGTTAAAGTTAGGACTTTGCATTACTTTCAAATTTAATTTTCTTGCAAAGTCATAACATCATTGGTTTCATGACCATATACCTTTTTGAGTAATCACGACTATAAAATCAATGCTATAATTTAAAATTTATTAGTTACGATTTTATTTTCTAGGGTGCACAAACTAGCCTAGGATTTAGTGCCTTGGAATAGGATTTTGTGAGTGAACTTCTCCAAGGTAATTAAATCAACATATGTGTCTGATTCGGGGAGTGGAGAAATCCATTGTATAATTGGTAAGATTAGGAGGCTCCGCTTACACCAGAGTTAATCATGAGGTCGCGCGAAGTTGGTTGAAGGGTAACCCCCCGAATACTCTCCTGTCAGGCGAAATATATGTCGTTATAATAACGTTGTAGTACTTGCCCAACCATTTAATTGTCAACCCGGGGTACGTAGACTGACGAAGCACACGCACTGTATATGTAGGACTGAAGTAGAACTAATATAATCTAATCTATGTTGCTGAAATCAAACTGATCTAAGAAAGCATTGAAACACTAACTAGGAAAGCATGAAATTGCCTAAGGGAAATACAGCATGTGAAGAGTTAACAACAATGAGCTCATACAACATATCAATCTCAAATCA